>MASP02000311.1:9959-57222 GCA_001693025.2 Colletotrichum lindemuthianum
ACTTGTTGTATGTGAAGGGCTGGCCCCGACCGGGGGGCGTAGCGTTGCAGCCAATAACGTCTCAGCCTTCAGTACCCATATGCGCGGGCGCACGCACACGAACAGTACTACCAATTGAGCCATATTGCATAGCCTCGTCAAAAAGTACGTAACAACAAGTCGTCCACTTGTTGTCTGGCTGCACTTAAGTAGGGTGCGTAGCGTGTTCCGTACGGGGCTGGCCCGTAACACTTAGAGGCCTCTTATAGATTCCCTTACTTACCTTATTTAGCAGCCCTTCTATTATATACTTTAAACTATCCACCTTATTAGGATCCTTAGGCTAGCTAAACTTTAAATATCTACTAGATATAGTAACTAGTCTTATATAAGCTTTAAGATATTTATATACTTTACGCCCTACTAGAAAAGTAACTTAAAAAAGTGTTTATAATATTACTTTTACTATTCCGGGATTATACTATATTTGCTTCCCCACTTCACGCTAAATACTAAATACCTCCTGGAGTATTATTATGAAGCTTGCAGGTTCTGGGGAGGTTAGTAGTATTAGTTAGAGTTTGAATTTAGTTCTAATGAAAAGTAGTCCTTCTTAAGAGTCTAGTTTATCTTAAGGATCTTAAGTATTTATTTACTTAATACTTAAGGTAGTTAAAGAAAATTCTATAATTTTATCTATTTTCTTATTAGTATCTTACCTTATAGCTATATTTTTTAATTACTCTATAAGCTTAGTAATCCTCTTCTGGATCTCTTTAAGGTTTATCTGAGAGATTTCTAATGTGAAATCTTTTAAATTACTATTAAAAAACTCTTTCTTATTAAAAATTATATTTCTTATTATAAAAATTTCTTTCTAAAAAAGATTCTAGATCCTAAAAGAATTATTTAAAATATAGCTAACTAGAAACCTTAAGAATACTCTTAATATAAACTTCTAGTAGTAATATTACTTAAGCTGAACCTCTTAAGTTATTATATATACTTAGTATCTATATACTCTCAGGTGGGAGAGGTTTAGAGTTACTATATATATATTTTCATCCTTCCAGAAGTAATAATAAAACTACTTATATAGTATCTTCTAGCTTTAAGAGACTGAAAATATATAATTATAAGTATATATAGTAACTTTCAGGACTTCAGGCTATAAGATAGGAGGAAGAAATACTCTAATTACTATAAATCTTATATATTTTTTAATTACTATTACTACCCTCTCTACTTTACTATTTTAAACCTAAATATTTAGTATAGAGAGTTTGAATTTAATACCTCTCTCTTGAATCTCTATCTAGATTACTCTATATTTTTAGATCTTATTATCTATCTTAATCTCCTTAACTAATATCTTATATATAATCTTCAGGAAGTTAAGAAACTTTCTAATTACACTTAGAAACTTTTCTATCTTCTTTATATAAAAGTAGAAATTCTATATTAAGCTTATTACTTAATCTATAAAGATTATAGTAGATATATAGCTTTTATAATTCTCTTTAAAATTATAAAAATTTATTATAATCTTCTCCCCCAGGTTAGTATACTATATTGCTTCCTTCTAAACTTTTTACACTATTTAATATATCTTACTTTTTATATATATATTATAGTCTATTATATAGATTACTTATAAGTTTCTATTTATTCTAATACTTCTTATAGTAGTTAATAAGTAGTTTATTATTTTAGGTTCTGGATATCTTAATTTTAAATGCTAGAGCTTCTGAGATCTAGCTATTAGCTACTTTTATAAGGATATAGTATACTTATGTAGCTTGTGAAGCTTAGGAGGTTTATCTTTAGGTAGTGATACTTACTTTATAGATACCTAGAAGGATATTTCCTTAAGAGGGTTATATTTTAGTATATATTACCTATTTATAATCTTAAGAGAGTAGAGGTAGCTTCTATCTACTTTTTAAATATAGTTATTATTTAGACTCTAATCCCACTATAACTTCTACTTATAAAACTTTCTGAGTGATACTAAATTACTTATAAAGTTAGAATATAGTATAATATTAAATAAATATAGTTTTATAGAATTTTAGGAACTTTATATTTTTATCTTTATATTATTATAACTTTCTATAGTAATCTTCTAAATATCAGCCTAGAGGTAGTTACTTATTATAGTTTCTAAGAATATTTAAAACTATTTAGTACTATTAAAAATATATATTATTAATTCTAAATCTAGAATTATAAATTTCACAAAAATATAAAGTTTATTTAAGATTATTAAGATTATAATAATCTTTCTATAAGAATATCTATATAATTAGGATCTTAAAGTTAAGTTTATAATTTTCCTTATATACTTTACGAATTTTTTATTAAACTTTATCCTTCTATTTATAACCTTCTGAATATCTAAACTAAGTTTTTAGGTGGAATATCTAAGCTACTTATTAATATAGAAGTATCTTAAGAGAGGATATTATAGCTAGTATATCTTATAGTTAGAGCTTCCTTTTAACTTACAGTCCTTATTATTATTAGATTCTTATTTATAATACTTACTTATATATTAATTAGAAGCTTCTCTATCTTATTAAGTTTAGCTTTTATTTTAGTTTCTTATTATAATAGGGAAACTCTCTTAAGCTTCTTTATTATTATTAGGAGTATCTATAAAGCTAAAGACCCCTCTTGTGGGTCTACTTTAAGTTAGGGTAACTTCTAATTCCAGAAGAAAAAGCTGAATATAACTTATAACTTTAGCTACTATTAGGATACTATTACAGACCCTAAGGGAGACTGAAACTAAATATAAGAAAGTTTATAATTTAATATAACTACCTCTAAATCCTCTAATATATTCTAAAAACTAATTTAAAAACTTATAAGAATTTAGCATTCTTATATTAAGATATTTATAGATCACCTTCTCCCAGTAAGTAACCTATATCTCTATATTACTCCTTAAACCTAAGTTCTTTCTTATAAACTTAGTAAGAATTACTATATATTCTATAATTACTTCTACCTATCTCTTAATCGCACTATAGCCTATATAGCTTTTAAACTTAAACAGCTAGATATTAAAGTCTCCTATAATACTATAAAAATATTTTAAGAAGTTAGGAGAGATAATATCTCTAATATACTCTTATGCTACCTATATCCTTTTTATTCTCTTATAATATATTTTTACCTAAAAGGTATATTTAGAGTATCTTTTCTTATATAAAACTATATTTTCAGTTAAGAGATACTTAAAAACTGTAGTCTGTAGGATATTACTTCCTATATTTAGAATTATTATATTATCTCCCTCCTTAGGGGTTATAGTTTAAGATAGACTTAGAGTATATATAGAGCGTCTGGATCTTAATAGGTAATTAGAGATCTCTAGGATTACTAGTTTAGTAGTAAGCTGTTTATATTTAGTATTTAAAGTACCTAAAACTACTTTATTATAGGTCTTAGGGTTTATAAGATCCTAAAAGCTATAGGAATAATATAGAGATTCAATTTAGTTAATCTAGAGGATCTAGTCCTTAGGGCTATTTAGAATAATCTTTCTAATAGAGGTAGATATTACTTCTTAGGTTCTTAAGAGATTTCAAATAGTTGTAAAATAGCTAGTATAGTATATGAGACTCTTAATTATTAAATTATTTATATTATTTTCTTAGGACTAAAAAATAGCGTACAAGACTATAGATATACTATATACCTCTCGGGAGCGTATAAACGAGATTCCGTGAGGTATATACTAGAGGTATGTCTCTCTCAATCTGACAGAATCTCTATTGAAATGGGGTGAGACCCTGGATAGACCTCTATTGAAATAGAGTGGAACAACAATAACAAAAACAAACAAAAGAACCCTACAAAAGAGTGGCTGTAACGGCTATACAGCCGTGGCTATATAGCTGTACCAAAAGGGGATGAAAATAAAGGGAAAAATAAACTGGCTTCAATTACTACTGTAACTAGCTTGCTACGCTACGGTTAAATACGTAGCTACGTAGGGCTGTAGCCCTACGTACAGCCAGTAGCCACGTAGCCTCTCCATACGGCCCAGTTGGCCTTATAGCCACCCATAGCCTTATAGCCCCCAGGCCTAGCATAATAGTAACCTTATAAGTAAACTACTTTAGTAGTAGTTATAGTATACTTTAAGTTCCCTCTACTAGAGGATTAATAAGCTTTTATATAAATTAGTAAGATAAGATACTATAATAGATAGTAACTATTACAGGCTATGTCCGGATGTCCGGCCAGGGCTATACCCAGGCATCCGAAACCAACCCCCTCGCCCGGGTGGAGCTCCAGTAGGCTCTATATAGCATTATATATACAGACTTTTCCACGCACCCATAAAGACTTCTCTTTTACTCCTTAGTTCTAAATAAACAGTATTTTATACTACCTTCCAGTTAAATAAATCTAGATCCAGCCTTTTATATATTTAGAACTTAGTTTTATTCACTATATAGATAATATTAGGTAGAATGCAGCTTCCTACTGGTTAAATATATAATCTAGTTAAGTATAGCTTCTAGAATATAATATTATATAATAAGTAACTAACTAACTAATATAAAGAATAATAAAAAGTATTAGAACCCCCCAGAATACTCCTATAAGTAGCAACCTTATAAGTAAACTGCTTCAGTAGTAGTTATAATATACTTTAAATCCTCTCTACTAGAGGATTAATAAGCTTTTATATAAATTAGCGAAATAAGATACTATAGTAGATAGTAACCTCTAGGTAGCTACTATAATAGACACTTCTAATCTACATTAGAATACTCTAGTAACCTCGAGAATAATATCTATTAAGATAATAGCTTTTAAGGCTAATAATATTACTATACCTCCACTAGTAGCTAACTACTAGAGGAAACCTCTTCCCCTACCCCTAAAATCTTTAGGTAAGTAGAAAGAATACTAAATATAAACCTAATAGATAAAAGTTAAGCTTAAGATTAACTACTATTTCTTTAATAATAATTAGGAATATTAATATCTAATTTACTCCTACTTAAACTCTAGTCCTCAGTAGGTAGTTAAAACTTTCTATATAGTAGGAAAACTAGAGAACTTTTATAATCTAAATAATTTTATAAGTTACCTAAATAGAATTTATTTAGATCCTAATAGTTAACTTTATACTATTATTAAGCTATAAAACTTCAGATAGAAAGAAAATAAATATCTAACTATCTTTCTATCCTAATTTAAAAAAACTCTAGTTAATACTAGAGGGTATATATAGCTAGATATAGTCTAGATCTCTCTACTAGAGGCTACTTTACTCCCCCACCTTAAGAAGCTACTTATTATAATTAACTTTCCTATAGAGTATAAACTTTAGTTATCTAAAATTTAAAATATAACTTAGAAGCTTAAATATATAAAGGAGGTATTAGTATACTACTAACTACCTCACTAGAGACCCGCTACTTATAATATAGAAAGTAATATTATAATAACTAAAATAGTTAAGAAATAATAATAATACTAAAGTTTTAGTAGCTTCTTTTCTACCTCTAAGGAATATTCTAAGAACCATTAAGATATCTATTAATATTTTAAATATAGTAAGAAAGGCTATATCCACAGGAACTATAAAGCCTAAAAGTATAAGAAAACTAGCATAAAAGTTATAAAAGCTACAGCTACTCTAGATTATACTAGAGATAACTAAGAAGATAATATTACCCTACTTAGTAATAGTAAGGATTCAGGAAAAAAATAATTTTAAAGTAAAATTAGACTCTAAAGCTAACTAAAATAGAAATAATAAGATAGAGGAAATAATAGGAAAAGAAACAGATAAGTAACTAATAGTTAGCTACTATTCTGACTAAAATTGATAGAAGTTACTTTATTAATATACTTATTAATATAAGCTATAATATTTATACTATTATTAATATCTCCCTTATAAAGAAACTTTACCTCCTACTAGTTAATAAGTTAAAGAGATAAATAAGGAGATATACTACTAAACTATCACCTAATAATACCCAGAGGGTAGCTATCCTAACTTTAGAAGTTAGTAACTATATACAGAAAATCTATATCTATATTATAAAGAGCCTATAGCTACTCTTATATTTTAAGTAACTATAAATAAAAGATAATTATATTATTTATAATATTAAAGCCTAATAGATAATATACAGAAAGAATAATATAATAATATACTTAAAACACTAAGATAAATTAATATAATTTAAGGAGATCTAATTAACTTAACTACTTAATATTAATTTATTTATATTTATCTATTAGTATACTATATAGTATACTAATAAGATATTAAACCCCTATTAAATTATATCTATTAGTCTAGTAGATATTAAGAAAATATTAGCCCTAAAAGTAGAAATAAACCTCAAGGATTATATCCCTATAAATATCTTAAAAGAATTTCTAGATTTTTTCTATCTAGATTTAGTATATTAACTACCTCCTAGCTAACTAAAGATAAACTACTATATCCTATTAATCCCTAATAATAAAGAATAAGAACCAGACCTCCTATAGGGATCCCTCTATAATATATTACAGAAGGAGCTTCTAATATTCAAGAAGACTCTAGAGGATTTACTTAATAAGGAATTTATTAAAGTAAGTAGCTTCTCTATTAGTACCCTAGTCTTCTTTATAAGAAAGTTAGATAAAAGAATATACTTCTATATAAATTATAGAGCTTTTAATATAATTATAAAGAAGGATTATTACCCCCTCTCCTTTATATTAGAGACCCTCTAGAGAGTTACTACTACTTACTAATATACTGAGCTTAATATTATTACTATATTCTATAAAATCAGAATTAATAAAATAAATCAGGAGAAAATAGTTTTTTAGATATATTATAGCTTCTTTAAATAGATAGTATACCCCTTCAGACTTACTAATATTCCTATTATATTTTAATAGTATATTAATAGCTACTTATAATAATTCCTAAATAACTTTATTATAGTATATATTAATAATATCCTTATTTATATTAGTAACTTATAAAAGAAATATAAAGAGAAAGTCTATTAAATACTTAGCTACCTTACTAATATAAACCTTAAGTTAGATCCTAAGAAATATAAATTCTTAGTTACTATAGTTAAGTAAATTAAGTTTATTATATTAACTAGAAAGAGCTTTTCTTATAATCCTAAGAAATTAGAAACTATTACTAATTAACTTCCTTCCAGTTTACTAAAAAGTATCTATAGTTTCCTTAAATTTATAAACTATTATAAGATCTTTATATTTCAGTATAATATTATTATAAAGTTTTTAAACTACCTAACTTAGAAATTAGTTCCTTTTAACTAGAGACTAAAGTAGCAGGAAAACTTCCTCACACTAAAATAACTTTTCGCTATAGAACTAATCCTATAGATATTTAACCTTAATACTTTAATAATAATAGAGATAGATTATTTAGAGTATACTCTAAGAGGTATATTAACTTAAAATAATAAAATTAAAATAAAATATCTAGTAGCTTTCTACTCCTAATATCTAACTCCCACAGAATTTAATTACCTAATCTATAATAAAGAGCTCCTTATAATATTAATCTATTTATAAGTATAGAAGATAAAACTATAAAGCACCAAGAAGTTTAAAATCCTTACTAACTATAAAGACCTTAAATATTTTATAAAGAAATAATAACTTATAGAGAGGTAAAACTAGTAGGTAGAGAAGTTATCTTAATATAACTTTTACTTTAAGTACCAGCTAGATATTCAGATAGTAGCCTCCAATATCCTCTCCTAGAGGGAATAAGATATCCCTAAAAAGTAAGATAATGAGAAGTAATAGAAATAAATAATATAGATTATCCTGAGTACTACTATCCCTATAGAGCCCCAGGTAGAATATATAAATATTACTAATACCTAAGTTTTCAAAAGAAAACTAAACCTATAAGAAATATAAAATCACACTACTAAGAGAAACTTTTTATACTAATAGATCTTTATAACAGTCTAGCAGGAAAAATATAATTTTCCTTCTAACCTCTATATTAAAATCTAGATTACTAAATATACTATTAATATACTAAGATAGCTTACCTTCAGAGAGAAACTTTAGATACTAAATAGTAAAGAGAATAATAGCCTCCTTAATAAACTTAAGACTAAATTAGTATAGAAATTATATAACTTCTCCCCTATAAGCTACCTAAAATATAATAATATACTAAAGATTATAAGCTAATAATTTTATTAGTCTAAATAGTTATAAAATATCTACTAATTTATATATAACTATAATATATATAGAAGTATTTATATCTAAAAGCAGACTAAGAAGGAATTCCTAAAGTCCCTACTAATATCTAACTAATTATATTCTAATCTATTAATAAACTTTATTACTAACTTACCCCCTATAAAAAAATAAAGTAGCTATTATCTCTAGGTTATTATTAATTAACTAAATAAAATTTTTATATTAGAGGAGATAAATATGATAGAGATAGAAGTATATACTTAGTAGTTCCTTAATTACTACTATAAATTCTATAGAATATTATACTTTATTATAAGTAATAGAGGGTCTAACTAAATAAGTTACTTCTAGAAGGAATTCTACAGATTAATAGATATTATATACCTATTAAATATTAGTTACTACCTACAGACTAATAGAATTACAGAATAATATAACTAAGAGATCTAAGTAGTTTTAAGAATATTCACTTATTAGTTCTAAAATAACTAAAGTAACCTACTACCTATTATATAGTTAGCCCTCTATAACTAATAATATAATATAATAGGGATTATACCTTTTTTTATAGATTATAAATATTATATTAACTCTATCCTAGTTACTAAGAAGTATATAGAACTACCTAATAGTAGTAAAGCTACAGCCTACTAGCTAGTTAAGAGAATATAATTAGTAATAATATATATCTATATAGAGATAGTTACTACTCAGTAGAAATTAGAAACCTAGATAAATAAAACCTAATCCCCTATAGATTAGTATTAAATTAGTAATAAGATATAGTTAAATATATCTAACTATAAGTTACTAAAACTAAACTGAAAGCTAGCTTAGCTATACTATAAATATATAATAACAAAAATCCTCTTACTGTATATTATAAAGCTGGATATCCTAAAGTCTATTTATCTATAATTCTATATAAATTTACTCTAGAGAGCTACTATTAATCTACTACTTAAGCAGATTATAGTTAATAGTTAGCTGCTATTACTAATAGATAATAACAGAAAGGTTAAATAGCTAGTTAAAAATATTCTTACTATAAGGATATATTAAGTAGGGAGAGGATACTAATAAGAGATCCTTATTAAATAGGAAGAATATATAAACTCTATATAGAAGCTTATTAATATTATTATAGATATAGTAGCTTTAGAGTAGCATAAAGTAATATATAAACTAATTATAGATAATAATAGAGACCTAGCCTATAGCTTCTAATTAGGCGGCAGCTAGAGAGGAGGGAGGTAATATTATAAACTATATCTAGATATCCAGCTAGAACTATACCTAGGTATCTAAAACTAACTCCCTCGCTCGGGTGGAGCCCTAGTAGGCTCTATATAGTATTATATATATAGACTTTTCTATGCACTTATAAAGGCTTCTCTTTTACTCCTTAGTTCTAAATAAATAGTATTTTACGCTACCTTCCAGTTAAATAAACCTAAGTCCAGCCCTTCACAGTAACCTCTAAGTAGTTACTATAATAGATACCTCTAACTTATATTAGAATACTCTAGTAACCTCCAGAATAATATCTATTAGAATAATAACCTTTAGAGTTCATAATATTACTATATCTCTACTAGTAACTAACTACTAGAGGAAACTTCTCTCTCCACCCCTAAAGTTTTCAGGTATGTAGAAGGAATATTAAGTGTAAATTTAATAAATAAAAGCTAAATTTAAAATTAACTACTATTTCTTTAATAGTAATTAAGAATATTAGTATCTAATTTACTTCTACTTAAACTTCAGTTCTCAGTAGGTAGTTAAAACCTTCTATATAGTGGGAAGGCTAGAGAACTTCTATAACCTAAATAATTTTATAAATTACTTAGATAAAACTTACTTAAATCCTAATAGCTAGCTCTATATTATTACCTAACTATAGAATCTCAGATAGAAGGAAAATAAATATTTAACTATCTTTCTATCCTAATTTAAAAAAACTCTAGCTAATATTAAAAGGTATATATAGCTAAATATAGTCTAGATTTTCTTACTAGAGGTTACTTTACTTTCCTATTTCAAGAAACTATTTATTATAGTTAAGTTTTCTATAAAGTATAGATTTTAGTTATCTAAGATTTAAAATATAGCTTAGAAGCTTAAATATATAAAGGGAATATTAGTATACTACTAGCTGCCTCACTAAAGATCTACTATTTATAATATAGAAGGTAATATTATAATAACTAGAGTAGTTAAGAAGTAATAATAATATTAAAGCTTTAGTAGCTTCTCCTCTATCCCTAAGAAACACTCTAAAAACTGCTAGAATACTTATTAATATTTTAGATATAGCAAGAAAAACTATATCTATAGAAACTATAAAACCTGAAAGTATAAGAAAACTAGTATAAAAGTTATAAAGATTATAATTACTCTAGATTATACTAAGAATAACTAGAGGGATAGTATTCCCCCAGCTAGTAATAGTAAGAACTTAGGAAAAAAGTAACTCTAGAGCGAAGTTAGACTCTGAAGCTAATAGAGGTAGAAGTAATAGAATAGGGAAAATAATAGGAAAAGAAATAAGTAAGTAACTAATAATTAGCTACTATTTAAGCTAGAATTAATAGAAGTTACTTTATTAATATACTTATTAATATAGACTATAATATCTATATTATTATTAATATTTTCTTATAAAGACATTTTACCTCCTATTAGTTAATAAGTTAAAGAGATAGATAAGGAAATATGCTACTAAGTTATTACTTAGTAATATTTAGAGGATAGCTATTCTGACTCTAAAAGTTAGCAGCTATATATAGAAGATCTATATATATATTATAAAAAGCTCCTAGCTACTTCTATACTTTAGATAACTATAGATAGAGAATAATTATATTATCTATAATACTAAAACTTAACGGATAACCTACGGGAAGGATAGTATAATAGCCTACCTAAAGTATTAGGATAAACTAATATAACTTAAGGAGATTCAGTTAGCTTACCTACTTAATACTAATTTATTTATATTTATCTACTAATATACTATATAGTATACTAGTGATATACTAAATCTCTATTAGATTATATCTATTAGTCTTATAAATATTAAGAAAATATTAGCTTTAAAAGTGGAAGTAAACCTAAGGAATTATATTCCTATAAATATCTTAAAGAAATTTCCAGATCTCTTCTATCTAGATTTAGTATACTAGCTACCCTCTAGCTAACTAGAAATAAATTATTATATTCTACTAACTCCTAAAAATAAGAAAAAGAAACTAAACTTCTTATAGAAACCTCTCTATAATATATTATAGAAGAAACTTCTAGTATTTAAGAAGATTCTAGAGAACTTACTTAATAAGAAATTTATTAAGGTAAGTAGCTTCTCTACTAATATTCCAGTCCTCTTTATAAGAAAGCTAGATAGAGGAATATACTTCTGTGTGAATTATAAAACTTTTAATATAATTATAAAAAAGAATTATCACCTTCTCTCTCTTATATTAGAGATCCCCTAGAAAATCACTATAGCTTACTAATATACTAAACTTAATATTATTACTATATTCTATAAAACTAGAATTAATAAAGTAGATTAAGAGAAAATAGTTCTTTTAGATATATTATAATCTCTTTAAATAAATAGTATACTCCTTTAGACTTACTAATATCCTCACTATATTTTAATAGTATATTAATAGCTACTTATAATAGTTTCTAGATAATTTTATTATAGTATATATTAATTATATCCTTATTTATATTAGTAATTTATAAAAGAAATATAACGAAAGAATTTATTAAATACTTAGCTACCTTACTATTATAAGTCTGAAGTTAGATTTAAAGAAATATAGATTCTCTATTATTATAGTTAAATATATTAAATTTATTATATTAGCTAGAAAAAGTCTCTCTTATAACTTAGAGAAGTTAGAAGTTATTACTAACTAACTTCCCTCCAGCTTACTAAAAAGTATTTATAGTTTCCTTAGGTTTATAAATTATTATAAGGTTTTTATATTATAGTATAATATTATTATAAAGCTTCTAAATTATCTAACCTAGAAGCTTATTTCCTTCTATTAGAAACTAAAATAGTAAGAAGCTTTCCTAATACTGAAATACCTCTTTACTTTAGAATTAGTATTATAGATATTTAACCTTAATATCCTAATAACAATAGAAACTAACTATTCTAGATTTACTCTAGGAGATATATTAACATGAAATAATAAAACTAAAGTAAAGTATTTAGTAGCTTTCTATTTCTAATACCTAACTTCTATAGAGTTTATTTACTTAATCTATAATAAGAAGCTTCTCATAATACTAGCTTACTTATAGATATAGAGAGTAAAGCTATAAAATATTAGGAAGTTTAAAATTCTTACTAATTATAAAGACCTTAAGTATTTTATTAAGAAATAATAACTTACAGAAAGATAAAACTAATAGACAGAAGAGTTATCTTAATATAATTTTTACTTTAAGTATTAGCTAGATATCTAGATAGTAACCTCTAATATCTTCTTCCAGAGGGAATAGAATATTCCTAAGAGGTATAATAATAAGAGGTAATAGGAATAAATAATATAAGTTATTCTAGATACTACTATTTCTATAGAGCCCCAGGTAGGATATATAGGTATTACTAATACCTAGGTTTTTGAAGGAAGATTAAACTTACAGGAGATATAGAATTATACTACTGAGAGAGACTTCTTATATTAATAGATATTTATAGTAGTCTAGTAGAGAGAGTGTAGCTTTCCCCCTAACCTCTATACTAAGATTCAGATTACTAAGTATACTATTAATATACTGAGATAGCTTACCTTTAGAGAGAGACTTTAGATACTAAGTAGTAAAGAGAGTAATAGCCTCCCTAATAAACTTAGGATTAAGTGTTATAGCTAGCTTTAGGTTTAGTAGAGGTGGGTCTGTTAGTATTAAGTTAAGGCTATAATATATAGATAATAATATTATTATAATACTAATAAGATTAGGTCTTTAGAGCTTATAGTAATTAAGTGTAAGTCTAATAAGAGGATTGAGAGATAAAATTAGGAGTATCCGAGGATAATCATAAAGTTAATTACTAAAAAGCTATAAAAGTCTAACCTTAAGTAGACTTAAGCTTATTTTATATATAAATCCTAATTCTTAGTATAGTAATTACTAATTACTACTTACTAATAATTAATTACTAATTACTTTTATATATATAGAGTAATTACTTTATTATTATCTCTATATAATTTATATTATAGTTTTTCTATACTAAGTGGAACTTCTATTATTTCTATATTATCTTATATATAAAGGTTCTGTAACCGCTAGATATTCTGTGGAGCGTCTCTTAGTTCTATAATTCTAATAGGTTATAATATTAAGTTTCCTCTCTAAAGGTCTAGCCTCTAGATCTATATAAGTAAATATTATTCCTAATATAAGTATTAGTGTTTATATTTCTCTAAATACTAATATAATAGTAGAATCTTCTCTTAATTCTATATTATCTTCTACTATATATTATTATTATTACATTCTGCGAATTGCTAAGCTTAGTTTTAAGGTTATACTTTATATTTATTATTATAGTTAGGGTTTCTATTATAAGATAGTTTAGGGAATAGATATTTATAGTATTTATATTTAGGCTGGAAAACTATATAATACTTCTTAAAATACTATCTGTAAATATATATAGTTTCTAGTGTTTTTATTATATAGGCTGATATATTTTTTATCTAGTAGACCGTTTATTAGATGAGGTTAGTTATTTAGATAATAAAGAAGTGGCTACCGAGGTAGTTTTATAAAAGAAAGCTAAAATGTTATATAAATAGTCTGAGGCTTTAAGAAAAGCTTAGGCTGAAATAGATAAGTTACTTATAAAGCTAGATTATATTTATAGAATAAAGAGAAATATATTTAAGTGGGGTTCCCTAATATATACGGAGGATTCTAAAGAGAGTATTCTAGTAGTGAATAAGAATATAGTATCTTTAGTAGCTTATTTAAATAATACTTTTAGGATAGTTAATTAGAATATAATACTAAGTAATTCTAATTTAGTGAATTTTAATTTTAGTACTTCTAGTATAGTAGTTAAGAATTCTTCATTTTTGGGGGATAGTATTCCTAGATATAGAAATATTTTATCTCCTTAAGGTTTTTTATCTAGTTAATATTTAGATTGAGGATATTATATATAAACTAGTTTATTAATCTAGATTATAGATATTATAGTTTATTTATATACTTATTATTTCCAGTATTCTTGAAATTCTTTAAAACATCTAATATTAGATACTAATTTCTATATATTTTCTGTGTAGCTATATTCTTTCTATTCAACGAAATATTATATTTCTATATTATCTTATTAATTAATATAGTTAATAATTTATTCTACTTCATATTCTTTTTTTAGATTAATTTTAATACAATTTTGTATATAGAATTTGTTGAATATTAATTTAAGAAGTGAAATATAAAAAACTCAATAATATCTTATAATATTTAGTAGTAATAGTTTATAGTTAATATTTAAGATTTTATAAATAATTTTAAATAGTTTAAATTTCTTAAAATCTAATTTATTACTTAGTTTTGTAATCTTAATATTTTATCTAGTAAAGTAGATATTATCTTTCTCCTTAAAAATTAGTTTTCTAATTCTTAAAATATTAGTATACTTATATATTTATTACCTAATAAATTTAAATTCTTTTAGAAGCTTATTCTGGAGAGTAAAAAATTTTAAGATATCTATTATTATTTTTACTATTTATTCTCTCTATTAAGGTTTTCTATATATAGTAAAATTAAATCTAAAATTAAGATAGAAAGGTAATTTTTTAGTATTTTCTTCTATAATATTATTATAGGTAAATTAGGCTATTAATAATAAAGTAACCTAATTATCCTATCAGTAGTTAATATAATATCTAAAGTAGATTTTAAGGATCTAGTTAATATATTCAGTTTAGCTATTAGTTTATAGGTGGAAAGTAGTAGATAGATAGTACTTTACTTTAAGTTACGAAATTAGGAATTTCTAAAACTTAGATATAAAAGGTTTATCTCTATTAGATATAATTTCCTGAGGTAGCTTATATTAGCTAATATCAATTCGAAGAAAAATATATATAAGGTTTTCTGCTATATTTAATTCTTTATAGGGAATAAAATAAGTATATTTAGTAGATTATTCTACTATAATAAAAATACTATTATAATATATTTTAGTAAGTAGTCTTTATAATTTTAGTAGCTTAATAATAAAGTCTAAGGAAATAATTTTTAGGGTTTTTAAAATATTAATAGAGGTTATAATTTACTATAACGTTTATATTAGCTAAGTTTACTTTTAAGGTAAATCTTATAATTCTTCATTATATTAATTACTTCTTATTTTATAACCTTTTTGTTATAATATTATTAAATCCTTTTAAATATTTTAGTAATTTCTTAATATCTATATATTAGTATACTATAAATATTTCTAATTATCTTATATATTATTCTTCTAGTTATATTAATATTAACTTATTTAGTAATTAAAAGTAACTTCTATATAGATATAAAGTTTCTATCTATATCTATTTTTAGAATAATATATATTTCTTCTAATACTAAGATACTATAGTTTAGTGTTTAACTGAGTATATCAGCTCTTCTATCTTCTATTTCCTTATAGTAAATAATATAAAGATTAAATTCTAAAAGAAATTCTAACTATCTAATCTATTACTTATTAAGGTTCTTAAATATTATAAAATATATAAGATTCTTATAGTTAGTATAACTCTGAATTTTATATTTAGTTTCTGAGAGTTATAGTCTCTATTCTTAAAATACTTTAATAATAGCTATAAGTTTCTTATTATAAATCTAGTAGTTAAGTTCTAATCTACTAAGCTTATATAAATAGAAAGTGTAAGGATATAATATTTCTTTTATATTTTATTATCTTAGTTATCCTCTTATTATATAATCTGAAGTGTTAATTTTAATTTTAAATAGTTTATTAAGATCTGGAATTATAAAAATAGTTTCTAAGATAATCTAATTCTTCATATTCTAAAATACTTCTTCTTATCTATTAGTTTAATTAAACTTAGTATCTTTTTATATAAGTTTAGTAAATAGAATTATTTTCTTTATATAATCCTTAAGAAATCTTTAGTAAAAATTAGTAAATCTGAGGAAAGTTTAGATTTCCTTAATATTTATTAGCTTAAGTTAGTTCTTAACTATCTGAATCTTTTTAGTTAATATCTTAATTATATTTAGTATAATAGTAAATCCTAAATATTCTACTTATTATATATAAAATTCACTTTTCTCTAGTTTAACTAGTAGTTTAGCTTACTGAAGTCTATAAAGTATTTTCTAAATATATTGCTTATATTCTTTAAATATTCTTAGATAGATAAGAATATTATTAAGATATACTATATAAAAGATATCTAAATATTTATATAGTATATAGTTAATTATAAATTAGAATATTATAAATATATTAGTAAATCTGAAAGATATTATAAAATACTTATAAAGTTCTTTTTCTTATTCTGAAAGTAATTTTCTATTTTTCATCTTTTTTAATTTAGATAAAGTTATAAGCTCTTTTAAGGTTAAAAGCTATACACTAATTAGCTCTATAAAGTTTATCTTATAATTCTAATATAAATAGTAATAAATATTAATTCTTAATAGTTATATTATTAAGTTATTAATAGTTAATATAAAATTATAACTTACTATTTTTCTTAAATATAAGTAGAATTAAATTTTCTACTAATAATATTAAATATTTAATATAATTTTTCTTAAAATATTTATTAATATATTTATTAAATACTTTTATTTCTCTTTAATTAAGTCTGTAGATTTTACTAAATTTAGACTCCTTCTCTTCTTTTAAAAAGATCTTATAATTATAACTTATATACTTTAGTAGTCTAATTTTAAGTTTTTCTATAAAAAGTTATTTATAAATTTAGTATTTATCAGGAATAGTCTGAAGTTAATCTATATTATTATTAACTCTTACTACTTCTATAACGTTGAATATTTAGACTACTATATCCTTAATCTTAAAGTAAGTAATAAATCTTTATACTCTCAGAGTTATATCTAATTTATATAGAATCTTATTATCTAGAGAGTCTTTAGAAACTAAATTCTTCTATTAGAGATAGTTAATCTTCTAATCTATCTGTAAGTTATATTTTTATAACTATAGGATTCTTAAGATAATCTCTTAATTACCTATCTCTATTATATTAAAAATATAGTCTTCCTTCTAGCTATAGTAGTTTAAAGGGAAGTATATAGTCTCTAAGTTAATAATATTTCCGTTATACTTAATATTTTCTCTTTTAATAGTATGCAGCTAGTATAGTTTAGCTTTTGTTATCTATAGGATTTATTATTTATTTACTACTTATAATAATATAAAGTTTCCTTAAATATTATTAATAATTAGGATTTATATTTTATATCTATTTACTATAATATTAAAGTGAAAGTGTTTATTATTATATTCTACTATTATTAAGTATAAGAACTATATCTGAAATACCTTTCTTTATTCTTATTTAGTAGGTAAATTTAGTTATTTAACTACTTATAATATCTCTATTCTGATATTATTCTATCTTTATAATAGTAAGTTATAATCCTTCCTCCTTAAAGTATCTTACTAAATATCAATTCTCTATATTTTATTATTAATAGTGTGAGTCTATCTTTAGTATTGTTTTCTTATTCCTGAAGTTTATTATATTAATAATATTATTTTCTTATTTTATTAATATAATAGATTATATAATAGTCTAATTTATAGTCTATTTATTTACTAATAATATTATTTATATATACTATAGGATAATGTTTACTGAGTGTGAATATTATGAAGTAGTTTTTATTAAAATACTAAAGTTCCTAAAATAGTAGATCTGTATTAAAGTATATATTCAGAATTAGATTATCCTTAAGTTATTATAGAAAGAATTATCTGTGAAATTTATTACTAAGATATAGTATATAATTATCTTATATATAATATACCTAAAAATAATTTAGTAAGCTGGGTGATTAATTTACAGAAGTTTATAGTCTACATTATAGAGGATTATCTGAAGGTAGTTTAGAGTTTAGTTACCTAGAACTCTATAGAATATAATAAATTGCTTATCTTAAGTTAGGTGGATACTTTTAATTCTAAATTACTTACGTTTATTACTATATAGTTACTATAAAATAGAAGATTCTAGATTTTTGATAGTATTATTATTTAGCTTAGTATTATTATTAATTAACTTAAATAGGTTACTTAAGTTAATATAGATTCTTAGGCTAACTTTAATATATCCTTACTAATAGAGATTATTAAGTTATTCCTTAATTTTATATTCTAACTTATAGTATCTAATTATAGTGAGGGTTTTTATTAGTATCTTATTACTTATTTTGAGTGGTTATGTGAGAGCTTAAGTGAGAGGTAGATTTCCTCTAGTATTAATTTTCTACTAAATTTAATACTAAATTCTCTATAGAAGCTATCTATTAGATATTGAACTAATCCTACAGTAAAGTTCTCTCTTAGCTGCCTGTAGCTATAGAATTACTACTTTATTTTCTTATACTTAGTTTTACTTGGAGATTAGTATAAAGTTTTCTTTTTTCTTAATATTAGCTATTACTAGTATCTTCTTAATATAGTATCTTAATTGTCCAGAAGGATTTTTAGGATATTATTCTATATTATTCTTAGATCCTTAGTATATAATATAAATATTATTAAAATAGACTATTTAAATTAGAGATGTATAAGCTATTTCTTTCTTAATAATATTAACTTATTAGGTTTATTTAGATATTAGCTGAAATTATTATTTTTATTACTGATACTTAAGTAAGTAATAGTTTTTAGCTATATATTCTAGTTTATTATAATTATAATACTTAAAATCTTATTATTTATTATTCTTAGTAGCAGCTTTAGTAGTGAGGTTTATAGAGTTACTATAGTAGCTATAAGATATATTTATTTATAAGGTAAATTATTATCTAGTTGTCTAATTATTATATTAGTTTTAGTGGTTATATGATAGTCTTTAGTATTTATATTTACTATTAGGTTATTAAAGTTATTACTATTTATCTTTATTATAGTGATACTTAAAGAGTCAGTTATTAGTCTTAATAGTAAATTCTATATATATAATAAAATTACTAAGTTTATCTTACTTAATAAGTTTATCTTTAATATCTTCCTTTAGTTTTTAATAGAATATAAAAATCTTAGTGTTATTAGTATAATTAAGTTTAATATAGATATATCTAAATTTAGCTATATAGTATATAGGTATATCCTTCTATTTGAAAGCTATAAGATTTTATTTATATTATTATTACTTATCTAGCTCTTAAAATAGTAAAATTAGAATATTTTTTAAAGTTATAATAGCTTATAAAGATAGTCTAAGTTTCTAACTTAAAATTATTCTATTTATAAGTAAGGAAATTAGTAAAATAAAGTTTAAATTATATAAAAGCTTTTTTCTTAAGGAATAAGGTAGTGTAAATGATTTATTTAGTTTTATCTTTAAAACTGAAATTATAAAACTAATAATAAACTTAAACTTAAGTAAGGAATCTCTTCAAGTATCTAGAAGTTCTATTAAAAGTTTATAGTAAGTTAAGTTAAAGTTTCTTCTATAACTTAACTAGAATCTAGATAATATTAGTAGTAGTATAAAGAGTATTAATTTTCTACTAAAAAGTAAGAAGTTACTACTAATTTAGATTATTATAGAGATTCTACTAAAATTAGGTAATTTCTATAATATTACTATTAATAATCTCCTATATCTTAACTATATCTCTATTAGTTTTTTGAAGTTATTATATAAACTTAATAGTATTATCCTCTTTATTATTAGAGGGTTTAATATTTTTTATTTCTTAGTCTAGAAGCTTAATAGGTTAGTTACCTCTAGGAAATATTTTCTGAGAATTAGAAGAAGTAGAAGGAGTTTAGTATTTAGTAGATATAGTAATATTCATTTCTAGATACTATTAAGTAAGTATTATAAAGTTAACTTACTAAATAGAAGTAATTAAAATATTATAACTAACTTTAGGTTTAATAGAGGTAAGCTTATTAATAGTAAGTTAAGGTTATAGTATATAAGTAATAATATTATTATAATACTAATAAGATTAGGTTTTTAGAACTTATAGTAATTAAATATAAATCTAATAAGAGGATTAAGGAATAAAGCTAGAAGTATCTAAAGATAATTATAAAGTTAATTACTAAAAAGTTATAGAAGTCTGACTTTAAGTAAACTTAAACTTATCTTATATATAAATTCTAATTCTTAGTATAGTAATTACTAATTACTACTTACTAGTGATTAATTACTAATTACTTTTATATATATAGAGTAATTACTTTATTGTTATCTCTATGTGATTTATACTATAGTTTTTCTATACTGAGTGGAGCTTCTGTTATTTCTATATTATTTTGTATATAAAGGTTCTGTAACTACTAGGCGTCCTGCGGGGCGTCCCTTAGTTCTGTAGTTCTAATAGGTTATAATATCAAGTTAGTATAGAAGTTATATAACATCTTCCCTATAGGCTATCTAAAATATAATAATATACTAGAGATTATAAGCTAATAGTTCTAATAGCCTAGATAATTATAAAGTATCTACTAATTTATATATAACTATAATATATATAGGGGTATTTATATCTAGAGGTAAGTTAAGAAAGGATTTCTAAAGTTTCTATTAGTATCTAACTAGTTATATTCTAATTTACTAATAGATTTTATTACTAACTTACTTCTTATAAAAGAATAAAGTAGCTCTTACTTCTAGGTTATTATTAATTAACTAGATAAAATTCCTATATTAAAGGAGATAGATATAATAGAGGTAGAAGTATATATTTAGTAGTTTCTTAATTATTACTATAGATTTTATAGAATATTATATTCTATTATAAGTAATAGAGAGTCTAATTAGGTAAGTTACTTCTAGAAGAAATTCTATAAGTTAATAGATCTTATATATTTATTAAGTATTAGTTATTACTTATAGACTGATAGAATTATAGAATGATATAATTAGGAGATTTAAGTAGTTTTGAGGGTATTTATATATTAGTTCCAGAATAATTAAGGTAATCTGCTACTTATTATATAGTTAGTTTTCTATAATTAGTAGTATAATATAATAGGAACTATATTTTTCTTTATAGATTATAGATATTATATTAACTTTATCCTAGTTACTAAGGAGTATATAGAGCTACTTAGTAGTAGTAAGATTATAGTTTATTAGTTAGTTAAGAGGATATAGTTAGTAATAATATATATCTATATAAAGATAGTTACTATTTAGTAGAGATTAGAAGTTTAGGTAAATAAGATCTAGTTTTCTATAGATTAGTATTAAGTTAGTAATAAAGTATAGTTAAATATATTTAACTATAAGTTACTAAAGCTAAGCTGAAAGCTAGTCTAGCTATATTATAAATATATAGTAGTGAAGGTTCTCTTACTATATATTATAGAGTTAGATACTCTAGAGTCTATTTACCTATAGTTTTATATAGATTTACTCTAAAAAGCTACTACTAATCTGCTACCTAAGTAGATTATAGTTAATAGCTAGCTACTACTATTAGTAAATAATAATAGGGAGACTAAATAGCTAGTTAAAAGTATTTTTACTATAAAGATATATTAAGTAGAGAGAAGATACTAATAAGAGGCTTTTATTAAATAGGAAGAATATATAAGCTTTATATAGAAGTTTATTAATATTATTATAGATATAGTAGCTCTAGAGTAATATAAAGTAATATATAAGCTAATTATAGATAATAATAGAGACCTAGCCTATAGCCTCTAACTGGGCGGCAGCTAGAAAGGAGGGAGGTAATATTACAGACTATATTTAGATATCCAGCCAGAGCTATACCTAGGTATCTAAAGCTAACTTCCTCGCCTGAGTGCAGCTCCAGTAGGCCCTATATAGCACTATATATACAGACTTTTCTATATATTTATAAAGGCTTCTCTTTTACTTCTTAGTTTTAAAAAAATAGTATTTTACGCTACCTTCTGGCTGAATAAGCTTAGGTCCAGCCCTTTATACTAAATCTCTTTAAGTTATACTAACTTATCTTAATACTCTAAGTAAGTTATTATACTACTTTTCCTATAGGTTATTTATTAGGTTTCAGTATTATAAATAATATAATTATTCTCTATTTATAGTTATCTAAAGTATAGGAGTAGCTAGAGGCTTTTTATAATATATATATAGATCTTCTATATATAGTTACTAACTTCTAGAGTTAGAATAGCTACCTTCTAAATATTACTAAGTGATAACTTAGTAATATATTTCCTTATTTATCTCTTTAACTTATTAATTAGTAGAAAGTAAAATTTCTTTATAAGGAAGATATTAATAATAGTATAGATATTATAGTTTATATTAATAAATATATTAATAGAGTAACTTTTATTAATTTTAGTCTAAATAGTAGCTGACTATTAGTTACTTATCTATTTCTTTTCCTATTATTTCCTCTATCCTATTACTTCTACTTTTATTAGCTCTAGAGTTTAATTTTACTCTAGAGTTACTTTTTTCCTAAGTTCTTATTATTACTAACTAAGGGAATATTATCCCTCTAGTTATTTTTAGTATAATCTAGAGTAGCTATAGCTTTTATAACTTTTATACTAGTTTTTTTATACTTTCAGATTTTATAGTTTCTATAGATATAATCTTTCTTACTATATCTAAAATATTAGTAAATATTCTAGCGGTTCTTAGAGTGTTCTTTAGGGGTAGAGAAAAAGCTGCTAAAACTTTAGTATTATTATCATTTTTTAACCACTTTAGTTATTATAATATTACTCTCTATATTATAGGTAGTAGGTCTCTAGTTGGATAGCTAGTAATATATTAATATTCTCTTTATATATTTAAGCTTTTAAGTTATATTTTAAACTTTAGATAACTAAAATCTATATTCTATAGGAAAGTTAACTAAAATAAGTAGCTTCTTTAGGTAGGAAAATAGAATAGTCTCTAGTAGAGAGATCTAGACTATATCTAGCTATATATACTCTCTAGTATTAGCTAGAGTTTTTTTAAATTAAAGTAGAAAGATAGTTAAGTATTTATTTTCCTTCTATCTAAAATTTTATAGCTTAATAATAATATAAAGCTAGCTATTAGAATTTGGGTAAGTTCTATCCAGATAATCTATAAAATTATTTAGATTATAAAAATTCTTTAGTCCTCTTACTATATAAAAGATTTTGACTACCTATTAAGAACTAGAGTCTAAGTAAGAGTAAATTAAATACTAATATTCCTAATTACTATTAAAAAAATAGTAATTAATCTTAAACTTAATCTTTATCTATTTAGTTTATACTTAATATTCCTTCTATTTACCTAAAAACTTCAGAAGTAAGGAAAGAGGCTTCCTCTAATAGTTAGCTACTAATAGAAATATAATAATATTATTAACCCTAAAAACTATTATCCTAATAGATATTATTCTGGAGGTTACTAGAGTATCCTAATATAAGCTAGAAATATCTATTATAGTAGCTATCTAGAGGTTACTACTTACTATAGTATCTTATCTTACTAACTTATATGAGAGCTTATTAATCCTCTAATAGAGGAAGCTTAAAGTATACTATAACTACTACTAAAATAGTTTACTTATAGGATTACTATCTATAGGGATATTCTGGAGAGCTTTAGTATTTTCTATTATTCTTTATATTAGTTAGTTAGTTACCTATTATATATTATTATATTCTAGAAGCTATACTTAACTAGATTATATACTTAACTAGTGGGAAGCTATATTTGATCTACTATTATCTATATAGTGAATAAAACTAAGTTCTAAATATATAAAAGGCTGAACCTAAGTTTATTTAACTAGAAAGTAGCGTAAAATACTATTTATTTAGAACTAAGAAGTAAAAGAGAAGTTTTTATAAGTATATAGAAAAGTCTGTATATATAATACTATATAAAACCTACTAAGGCCCCACTCAGACGAGGGAGTTAGCTTCGAATATCTAGATATAACTCTAGCTGGATATTTAGATATAGTCTATAATAATTAGTAAAAGAAAGATTATAAAAAAATAGAAGTTTATATAATTCTAATTTAGCTACTAGTAGTAATTAGAATTATTTTATAATAAAATCTTTTTATAAATATTACTATAGAGATACTAGAGGAGTTTATAGTAATAAGGTAATCCCCACTAAGCTATAAAAGTATATTACAGCCAGCTTTAAGTCTAGCAGAGGTAAGTTTATTAGTAGTAAGTTGAGGCTATAATATATAGGTAACAGTATTATTATAATACTAATAAGATCAGGTTTTTAGAGCTTATAGTAATTAGGTGTAAGTCTAATAAGAGGATTGAGGGATAACGTTAGGAGTATCTAAGAATAATTATAAAATTAATTACTGAAAAGCTATAGAAATCTAACTTTAAGTAGACTTAAGTTTATCCTATATATAAATTCTGATCTTTAGAGACTAATATCCTGAAGTTAGTCTCTAGTATAAACTACCTTTAGTATATTAATCTTAGTATATAGACTACTTATTATTAGTTAGTCCTTCTTATTATTATATAACTTATATTATAACTCTTCTATACTCAGTGGAATTCTCTATATCTCTATATTATCTTATATATAAAAATTCTGTAGCTACCTAGATACTCTGTGGGGTATTCTCTGGATTTATAATTCTAATAAATTATAATATTAAGTTTCCTCTCTAAAAATCTTATCCCTAAAACTAATATTAATAAGTAGCTTATCCTTATCTAAATATAGATTTCTTCTTTTTTTCTATTTTTTTATTATTAATACTATATTAAGTTATATTTCTAAATAGAAATCCGTTAGGATAGAGATTAAGGATTATAAGTATACTACTTTACTGGAGTTTATATTAAATTATTTAATTAATCCTAATATACTTTATATTTAGTGTTTTTATTTAAAAGTTACTTATTATTTTAGTGAGAGTTTATTAAGATATTATTTATATATTAAGATTAAGAAGTCTTATAATAAAATATCTATAGTTTCTACTTACAGATCTTCTGAGATTTTATCTTTTTAGTTTATTAACCTAATATAATATAAAAGTTAAATTCTTAGTAGAAGGAGTAAGATAAGAAAGAAGAGAAAGTTAGTAAAAAGCTTCTATAGCTTTATATTTAGTTTATATAGTTACAGTCTCAGATAGCTGAAGCTACTAGTTACTTATTATAAATTTATATAATATAAAGGAAAGTTTGTAAGAGATAGTTAGAAGCTTTCTAGAGAGAGATAAAAGAAGTAAATATAGAAGATAGTATTAGCTTTATACTAGAAAATTCCCTAGAATAAATATTAGATACTTATAAATATTAAGTAGTAAATTATTTATAGTTATTAGATATATTTGAGAAGGTTAATTAGAGTTTATTTAGAATTAGAGAGAGTTTTATTAATTTAGGTCTCCTAGTGGATAGTTTTAGTAATTTTTAGTTTTTAAGATATATGTGAAGGGCTGGATCTGGGCTTATTTAACTAGAAGGTAACGTAAAATACTGTTTATTTAGAACTAAAAAGTAAAAGAGAAGCTTTTATAGGTATATGGAAAAGTCTGTATATATAGTGCTATATGGGGCCTACTGGAGCCCCACCTGGGCAAGAAGGTTAGCTTCGGATACCTGGGTACAGCCCTAGCTGGACATCCAGATATAGCCTATAATATTACCTCCCTCCTCCCCAGCTGCTATCCAGCTAGAATCTGTAGGCTGGGTCTCTGTCGTTATCTATAATTAGTCTATATATTACCTTATACTGCTCCAGAGCTACTATATCTATAATAATATTAATAGGCTTCTATATAAAGTTTATATATCCTTCCTATTTAATAAGAGCTTCTTATTAGTATCCTCTCTCTACTTAGTATATCCTTATAGTAAGAATACTTTTAACTAGCTATTTAACCTCTCTATTATTATCTACTAATAGTAGTAGCTAGCTATTAACTATAACCTGCCTAAGTAGTAGATTAGTAGTAGCTCTCTAGAGTAAATCTATATAGAACTATAAGTAAATAAACTTTAGAATATCCAGCTTTATAATATATAGTAAAAGGATCTTCACTATTATATACTTATAATATAGTTAGACTAACTTTCAGCTTAACTTTAGTAACTTATAGTTAGATATATTTAACTATACCTTATTACTAACTTAAAATTAATCCGCAGGGGACTAAGTTCTGTTCGTCTGGGCTTTTAACCTCTACTAGGTGACAGCTATCTCTATATAGATATATATTATTACTAACTATATTCTCTCAACTAGCTGGTAGATTATAACCTTACTACTACTAGGTAATTCTATATACTCCTTAGTGACTAAAATAAAGTTAATATAATATCTATAATCTATAAAGAAAAGTATAGTCCCTATTATACTATACTGCTAGTTATAGAAGGCTAACTATATAATAGGTAGTAAGTTACTTTAGTTATTCTGAGACTAGTAAGTGAATACTTTTAAAACTACTTAGATCTCCTAGTTATACTATTCTATAATTCTATCAGTTTATAGGTAGTAACTAATATTTAATAGGTATATAATATCTATTAATCTGTAGAATTCTTTCTAGAAGTAACTTACTTAGTTAGATTCTCTATTACTTATAATCGAAAATAGTATTCTATAGAATCTATAGTGGTAACTAAGAAACTATTAAGTATATACTTCTATCTCTATTATATTTATCTCCTCTAATATAGAGACCTTACTTAGTTAATTAATAATAACCTAGAGGTAATAGCTATTTTATCCTTTTGTGGGGGGTAAGTTAGTAATAAAATCTATTAATAAATTAGAATATAACTAATTAAGTATTAGTAAGGATTTTAGGAATCCTTTCTTAGCCTGCCTCCAGATATAAATATCTCTATATATATTATAGTTATATATAAATTAGTGGATACTCTATAACTATCTAAACTAGTAGAACTATTAGCTTATAATCTCTAGTATATTATTATACTTTAAGTAGCTTATAGAGGAGGAATTATATAACTTCTATATTAGCTTAGTCCTAAGTTTATTAAGAAAGTTATTACTCTCTTTACTGTCTAGTATCTAAAACCTCTCTCTAAAAGTAAGTTATTCTAATATATTAATAATATACTTAACAATCTAGATCTTAACATAGAAGTTAGAGGGGAAGCTATATTCTCTCTACTAGACTACTATAAAAATCTATTAGTATAAAGAATCTCTCTTAGTAATATAATTTTATATTTCTTATAGATTTAGTCTTCCTTTAAAAACTTAAGTATTAATAATATTTATATATCTTACCTAAAGCTCTATAGGGATAGTAACGTCTGGGATAATTTATATTACTTATCTTTATTACTTCTTATTATCCTACCTTTTAGGAGTATCCTGTTCCCTCCGGGAGAGGATATTAGAAGCTACTACTTAGGCGTCCAGTTAGTACTTAAGGTAAAAGTTATATTAAGATAACTTCTCTACTTACTAGCTCTACTTCTCTATAAGTTATTATTTCTTTATAAAATACTTAAAATCCTTATAGTTAGTAAGAATTTTAAACTTCCTGGTGCTTTATAGCTCTACTCTCCACGCCTGTAAATATTTTAATATTATAAGAAGTTCCTTATTATAGATTAAGTAATTAAACTCTATAGAGGTTAGATATTAGGAGTGAAAAGCTACTAGGTATCTCACTCTAGTTTTATTAGTTTAGATTAATATACCTCTCAGGATATACTCTAAATAGTCTATCTCTACTATTCTTAAAGTGTTAAGGTTAAATATCTATAGGATTAATTCTATAGTGAAAAGTTATTTTAGTATAAGGAAAGTCTCTTACTACTCTAATCTCTAGTTAAAAGAAACTAACTTCTAAGTTAGATAGTTTAAAAGTTCTATAATAATACTATACTGAGGTATAAAACCCTTATAGTAATTTACAAACTTAAGGAAACTATAAATATCCTTTAGTAAGCTAGAGGGAAGCTAATTAGTAATAGCTTCTAACTTCTTAGGATTATAAGAGAGGCTTTTTCTAGCTATTATAATATACTTAATATACTTAACTATAGTAACTAAGAATTTACACTTCTTAGGATTTAACTTAAGGTCTATATTAGTAAGGTAGCTAAATACCTAATAGACCTTCTCTTTATACTTCTTTTATAAACTATTAGTGTAAATAAGGATATTATTAATATATACTATAATAAAGTTATCTAGGAACTGTCGCAGGCAGTTATTAATATACTATTAAAATATAGTAGGAGTATTAGTAAGTCTAAAAGAGTATACTACCTATTTAAAGAGACTATAATATATTTAAAAAGCTATTTTCTCCTAATCTACTTTATTAATTCTAATCTTATAGAATATAGTAATAATATTAAACTTAGTATATTAGTAGATAGTAGTAACCTTCTAGAGGGTTTCTAATATAAGGGGGAGGAAGTAATAGTTTTTCTTTGTAATTCTATTAAAAGCTCTATAATCCACACAGAAGTATATTCCTCTATTTAGTTTTCTTATAAAGAAGACTAGAATATTAGTAGAGAAGCTACTTACTTTAATAAATCTTTTATTAAGTAAATCCTCTAGAGTTTTCTTAAGTATTAGAAGCTCCTCCCGTAATATACTATAGAGGGGTTCCTATAGGAGGTCTAGTTTCTATTCTTTATTATTAGAGATTAATAGGATATAATAGTTTATCCCTAGTCGGCTGGGGGGTAGTTAGTATACTGAATCTAGATAGAAAAGATCTGGAAATTCCTTTAAGATATTTATAGAAATATAATCCCTTAGGTCTACCTCTACCTTTAGGGTTAATATTTTCTTAATATCCACCAGACTAATAGATATAATCTAGTAGGGACTTAGTGCCTCACTAGTATGCTATATAATATACTAATAGATAAATATAAACAAATTAGTATTAAGTAGCTAAACTGACTGGATCTCTTTAAGTTATACTAGCTTATTCTAGTGTTCTAGGTATATTATTATACTATCTTTCCTGTATATTATCTATTAGGCTTCAGTATTATAGATAATATAATTATCCTCTATCTATAGCTGTCTGAAATATAAAAGTAGCTACAGACTCTCTATAACGTAGGTGTAGATCTTCTATATATAGTTACTAACTTCTAAAATCAGAATAGCTACTCTCTGGGTGTTACTAAGTAACAGCCTAATAGTATATCTCCTTATCTATTTTTTTAACTTATTAACTAGCAGGAAGTGAAGTTTCTTTATAAGGGAGGTATTAATAATAATATAGGTATTACAGCTTATATTAATAAGTATATTAATAGAGTAACCTCTATTAATTCTAATTTAAATAGTAGCTAACTACTAGTTACTTACTTATTCCTTTTCTTATTATTTCCCCTATCCTATTACTTCCACTTCAGTTAGCTTCAGGGTCTAACTTCACTCTAAAGTTACTTTTTTTCTGAATCCTTACTGTTACTAAATAGAGTAGTATTATCCCCCTGGTTATCTCCAGTATAATCCAGAGTGGCTATAGTTTTTATAACCTTTATATTAGTTTTTTTATACTTTCAAGCTCTATAGTTCCTATAGATATAGCTTTTCTTACTATATTTAAAGTATTAGTAGGTATCTTAATAGTCTTTAGAGTATTCCTTAGGGGTAGAGGAGAAGCTACTAAAGCTTTAATATTATTATTACTTCTTAACTACCCTAATTATTATAATATCACTCTCTATATTATAGGTGGTAGGTTTCTAGTAGGGCGGCTGGTAGTATACTGGCGTCCCTTTTATATATTTAAGCTTCTAAGCTATATTTTAAACTTTAGATAACTAAAGTTTATATTCTGTAGGAAGATTAACTATAATAAGTAGCTTCTTAAAGTAGGAGAGTAGGATAGTTTCTAGTAGGGAGATCTAGATTATATCTAGCTATATATACCCTCTAGTGTTAGTTAGAGTCTTTTTAAATTAAGGCAGAAAGGTAGTTAGGTGTTTATTTTCCTTCTGTCTGAAGCTCTATAGCTGAATAATAGTGTAGAGTTAACTATTAGGATCTAGGTAAGTTCTATTTAAGTAACCTATAAAATTATTTAGATTATAGGAGTTTTCTAGCCCTCCTACTATATAGAAGGTTTTAACTACCTACTGAGGATTAGAGTCTAAATAGAAGTAAATTAGATATTAATATTTCTAATTACTATTCAAGAAGTAGTAGTTAATTTTAAGTTTAGTTTTTATCTGTTAGGCTTATACTTAGTATTCTTTTTACTTACCTGAAAACTTTAGGGGTAGGGGAAGAAGCTTCCTCTAGTAGTTAGCTACTAGTAGGAATATAGTAGTATTATTAACCCTAAAGGCTATTATCCTAATAGATATTATTCTAGAGGTTACTAGAATATCCTAATGTAAGCTAGAGATATCTATTATAGTAGCTACCTAGAGGTTACTACCTGCTATAGTATCTTATTTCGCTAACTTATATGAAAGCTTATTAATCCTCTAGTAGAGAGAGCTTAAAGTATATTATAACTACTACTGAAGTAGTTTACTTATAGAGTTACTATCTATAGGGGTATCCTGGGGGGCTTTAGTACTCTCTATTATTCTTTATATTAGTTACTTATTATATAGTATTATATCTTAGGAGCTACACTTAACTAGATTATATACTTAACTAATAGGAAGCTATATTCTACTTAGTATTATCTATATAGTCAATAAAACTGAGTTCTAAATATATAAAGGGCTAGATCTGGACTTATTTAACTAGAAGGTAATGTAAAATACTGTTTATTTAGAACTAAGGAGTAAAAGAGAAGCTTTCATGGGTGTATGGAAAAGTCTGTATATATAATACTATATAGAGCCTACTGGGGCCCCACCCGGGCGAGGGGGTTAGCTTTAGATACCTAGGCATAGTCCTGGCTGGACATCCAGGCATAGCCCGTAATAATATAGTATTTCTAAATATAGAAATATTTTATCTCCTTATAGTTTTTTATCTAGTTAATACTTAGGTTAAGAATATTAAATATAAACTAGTCTATTAACCTAGATTATAAGTATTATAATTTATTTATATATTTATTATTTCTAGTATTCTTAAAATTCTTTAAAATATCTAATGTTAAATACTAATTCCTATATATTTTCTATATAGCTATATTCTTCCTATTTAATAAAATATTATATTTCTCTATTATTTTATTAATTAATATAGTTAATAATTTAATCTACTTTATATTCTTCTTTTAGATTTACTTTAATATAATCTTCTATATAGAATCCTTTTAATATTAATTTAAGAAGTAAAATATAAAAAACTAAATAATATTTTATAGTATCTAGTAGTGATAGTTTATAGGTAATATTTAAGATTTTATAAATAATTTCAAATAGTCTGAATTTCTTAAAATCTAATTTGTTGCTTAGTTATTTAGTTTTAATATTTTATTTAGTAAGGTAGATACTATCTCTCTCCTTAAAAATTAATTCTCTAATTCTTAAAATATTAGTATACTTATATATTTATTATCTAATAAATTTAAATTCTTTTTATAGTTTATTTTAGAGTTTATAAAACTTTAAAATATCGACTATTTTTTTTATTATTTATTCTCTCTATTAAGATTCTTTATATATAATAAAATTAAATTTATAATTAAAGTAGAAAGGTAATTCTTTAGTATTTTCTCCTATAATATTATTATAAAGAAATTAAGCTATTAGTAGTAAAGTAATCTAATTATCTTATTAGTAGTTAATATAATATCTAAAATAGATTTTAAGAATCTAGTTAATATATTTAGTCTAACTATTAGTTTATAGGTAGAAAATAGTAAATAGATAGTATTTTACTCTAAATTACGAAATTAGAGATTTCTAAAACTTAGATATAAAGAGTTTATCTCTATCAGATATAATTTCCTAAGGTAGCTGATATTAACTAATAATAATTCTGAGGAAAATATATATAAAGTTTTCTATTATACTTAATTCTTTATAGAGAATAAAATAAATATATTTAGTAAGTCATTCTACTATAATAAGAATATTATTATAATATACTCTAGTGAATAGTTCTTATAATTTTAATAGTTTAATAATAAAATCTAAGGAAAGTAATATTTAGAGTTTTTAAGATATTAATAGAGATTATAATCTATTATAAGGTTTACATTAGTTAGGTTTATTTTTAAGGTAAATCTTATAGTTCTTAATTATATTAATTACTTCCTATTGTATAACCTTTGTATTATAATATTATTAAATTCTTTAAAATATCTTAGTAACTTCTTAATATCTATATACTAATATATTATAAATATTTCTAATTATCTTATATATTATTCTTCCAGTTATACTAATATTAACTTATTTAGTAATTAAAAGTAGCTTCTATATAGATATAAAGTTTCTATCTATATCTATTTTTAGGATAATCTATATTTCTTCTAGTACTAGGATATTATAGTCTAGTTTTCAACTAAATATATTAGCTTTTCTATTTTCTATTTCCTTATAATAGATAATATAAAAGTTAAATTCCGAAAGAAATTCTAACTCTCTAATTTATTATTTATTAAGATTCTTAGATATTATAAAATATATAAGGTTCTTATAATTAGTATAAATCTAAACTTTATATTCAGTTCCTAAGAAGTATTATTTATATTCTTAGAATATTTTAATAATAACTATAAGTTCCTTATTTTAAATTTAATAGTTAAGTTCTAATTCTAAATTTATATAAATAGAAGATATAAGAATATAATACTTTTTTTATATCTTATTATCCTAGTTATTCTCCTATTATATAAGCTGAAGTATTAATTTTAATCTTAAATAGTTTATTAGAGTCTGGAATTATAGAAATAGATTCTAAGATAATCTAGTTCTTAATATTCTAAAATACTTCTTCTTATTTATTAGTCTAATTAAATTGAGTATCTTTTTATATAAGTTTAGTAAGTGGGATTATTTTCTTATATAATCCTTAAGGGATTTTTAGTAAAAGTTAGTGAATCTGAGGAAAACTTAGATTTCTTTAATATTTATCAGCTTAAGTTAGTTCTTAACTATCTGGATCTTTTTGGTTAATATTTTAATTATATTTAATATAATAGTGAATCCTAAATATTCTACTTATTATATATAAAATTTACTTTTCTCTAGTTTAACTAATAGTTTAGCTTACTGAAGTTTCTAAAATACTTTATAAATATGTTCTTTATATTCTTTAAATATTCTTAAGTAAATAAGGATATTATTAAGATATATTATATAAAAAATATCTAAGTATTTATATAGTATATAGTTAATTATAAATTAGAATATTATAAGTATATTAGTAAGTCTGAAAGATATTATAAAGTATTTATACAGTTTTTTTCTTATTCTGAAAATAGTTTTCTATTCTTTACTTTTTTTAATTTAGATAAGATTATAAGTTTCTTTAAGATTGAAAACTGTAAACTAATTAGCTTTATAAAGTTAATCTTATAATTCTAATATAAGTAATAATAAATATTAGTTCTTAATAATTATACTATGAAGTTATTAATAGTTAATATAAAATTATAGCTTACTATTCTTCTTAGATATAAATAGAATGAAGTTTTCTATTAGTAATATTAAATATTTAATATAATTTTTCTTAAGATATTTATTAATATACTTATTAAATACTTCTATTTCTATTTAATTAAATTTATAGATTTTACTGAATCCAGATTTCTTTCTCTCTTTTAAAGAGATCTTATAATTATAACTTATATACTCTAATATTCTAATTTTAAGTTTTTCTACGAAAAGTATTTTATAAATTCAGTATATATTAGGGATAGTCTAAAATTAATCTATCTTATTATTAACTCTTACTACTACTATAATATTCAATATCTAGATTACTATATTCTTAATCTTAAGGTAAATAATAAATCTTTATACTCTCAGAGTTATATCTAATTTATATAGAATCTTATTATCTAGAGAGTTTTTAGAGACTAAATTCTTTTATTAGAGATAGTTAGTTTTCTAATCTATCTATAAGTTATTCTTTTATAATTATAGGATATATAAGGTAATCTCTTAATTACTTATCTTTATTATATTAAAAATATAATTTTCCTTCTAATTATAGTAATTTATGAGGAGATATATAGTCTCTACATTAATAATATTTCTATTATACTTAATATTTTCTCCTTTAATAGCATATAGCTAATATAATTTAGCTTTTATTATTTATAGAATTAGTTATTTATTTACTACTTATAATAATATAAAGTTTCCTTAAATATTGTAATTAATTAGAATTTATATTTTATATTTATTTACTATAATATTAAGGTGAAGATATTTATTATTATATTTTACTATTACTAAATATAAGAACTTTATCTGAAATATCTTTCTTTATCCTTATTTAATAAGTAAGTCTAGTTTTTTAACTATTTATAGTATTTCTATTCTAATATTATTCTATCTTTATAATAATAGGTTATAATTTTTCCTTCTTAAAATATCTTACTGAATATCAATTCTTTATATTTTAGTATTAGTAGTATAGGTCTGTTTTTAGTATTTCTTTCTTATTTCTTAAGTTTATTATATTAATAATACTATTCTCTTACTTTATGAATATAATAGATTATATAGTAGTCTAATTTACAGTCTATCTATTTACTAATAATATTATTTATATATACTATAAGGTAGTCTTTATTAAATATAAATATTTTAAAGTAGTTTTTATTAAAATACTAAAATTTCTAAAATAGTAGATTTATATGAAGATATATACTTAGAATTAGATTATCTTTAAGTTATTATAGAAAGAATTATCTATTAAATTTATTACTAAGGTATAATATATAATTATCTTATATAAAATATATCTAAAAAATAGTTTAGTCAGTTAAGTAATTAATTTATAGAAACTTATAATTTATATTATAGAGAATTATCTTAAAGTAGTTTAGAGTTTAGTCACTTAAAACTCTATTAAATATAATAAAATTACTTATTTTAAGTTAAGTAAATATTCTTAATTCTAAACTATTTACTTTTATTACTATATAGTTGTGAAAGGCTGGATCTAGGTTTATTTAACTGGAAGGTGGCGTAAAATACTGTTTATTTAGAACTAAGAAGTAAAAGAGAAGCTTTTATAGGTGCGTGGAAAAGTCTGTATATATAGTACTATATAGAGCCTACTGGGGGCCTACCTGAGCGAGGGGGTTAGCTTTAGATACCTAGGTATAACTCTAGCTGGATATTTAGATATAGTCTATAATATTACCTCCCTTCTCTCTAGCTGCCGCCTAGTTAGAGGCTGTAGACTAAGTCTCTATTATTATCTGTAATTAACCTATATGTTACTTTATACTGCTCTAGGGCTGCTATATCTATAATAATATTAATAGGCTTCTATATAGAATTTATATATTCTTTCTATTTAATAAGAGCCTCTTATTAGTATTCTCTCCCCACCTAGTATATCCTTACAGTAAGAATATTTTTAACTAGCTATTTAACCTTCCTATTATTATCTACTAGTAGTAGTAACTAGCTATTAACTATAATCTGCCTAGATAGTAGATTAGTAGTAGCTTTTTAGAGTAAATTTATATAGAATTATAAGTAAATAGACCTTAGGATATTTAGTTTTATAATATATAGTAAGAGGATCTTCACTACTATATACTTATAATATAGCTAAACTAGCTTTTAGTTTAGCTTTAGTAATTTATAGTTAGATATATTTAATTATATTGTATTACTAACTTAATATTAATTTATAAGGGATTAGGTTTTATTTATTTAGGCTTCTAACTTCTACTAAATAGTAGCTATTTCTATATAGATATATATTATTATTAACTATATTCTCTTAACTAATTAGTAGGCTGCAGCCTTACTATTACTAGGTAGTTCTATATACTTTTTAGTAACTAAGATAAAGTTAATCTAATATTTATAATCTATAAAGAAAGATATAGTCTCTATTATATTATACTGCTAGTTATAAAAAGCTAACTATATAATAGATAGTAAGTTACTTTAGTTATCCTGAAACTAGTAGGTAAATATCCTTAAAACTATTTAGATTTCTTAGTTATATTATTCTATAATCTTATTAATCTGTAAGTAGTAACTAATATTTAATAAGTATATAATATTCATTAATCTATAGAATTCCTTCTAGAAGTAATTTACTTAGTTAGACCTTCTATTACTTATAATAGAATATAGTATTCTATAGAACTTATAGTAGTAATTAAGAAACTACTAGGTATATACTTCTATCTCTATTATATCTATCTCTTCTAATATAGAAGCTTTACTTAGTTAATTAATAATAACCTAGAGGTAATAGCTACTTTATCTTTTCGTGGGAAGTAAGTTAGTAATAAAATCTATTAATAAATTAGAGTGTAACTAGTTAGATATTAGTAGGAGCTGTAGGAATCCTTTTTTAGTTTACTTTTAGATATAAATACTTCTGTATATATTATAGATATATATAAATTAGTAGACACTCTATAACTATCTAAACTAGTAGAACTATCAGCTTATAATCTCTAGTATATTATTATATCTTAGGTAGTCTATAGGGGAGGAGTTATATAACTTCTATATTAGCTTAATTTTAAGTTTATTAAGGAGATTGTTATTTTTATTACTACTTAGTATCTAAAATCTCTCTCTAAAAGTAAGCTATCCTAATATATTAATAGTATATTTAGTAATCTGGATCTTAATATAGAAGTTAGGGGGGAAGTTATACTCTCCCTACTAAACTATTATAAAGATCTATTAATATAAGGAGTTTCTCTCAGTAGTATAGTTTTATATTTCTTACAGATTTAATTTTCTTTTGAAAACTTAAGTATTAGTAATATCTATATATCCTACCTGGAGCTCTATAGGGATAGTAACGTCTAGGATAATCTATATTATTTATCTTTATTACCTCTCGTTATTCTATCTTTTAGGAATATTCTATTCCCTCTAGGAGAAAGTATTAGGAGCTACTATCTAAGTATCTAGTTAATACTTAAAGTAAAAATTATATTAAGATAATTTTTCTGCCTACTAGTTTTACCTCTCTGTAAGTTATTATTTCTTTATAAAATACTTAAGGTTTTTATAGTTAGTAAGAATCTTAAACTTCTTAGTATTTTATAGCTCCACTCTCTACGTCTGTAAATATTCTAGTATTATAAGGAGTTCCTTATTGTAAATTAGGTAATTAAACTCTATAGAAGTTAGGTGTTAGGAGTAGAAAACTATTAGGTGCCTTATTCTAACTTTATTAGCTTAGGTTAATATACCTCTTAGAGTATACTCTAAATAGTTTATCTTTATTATTATTAGAATATTAGAATTAAATATCTATAGAATTAATTCTATAGTAAAGAGTTATTTTACTATGAGGAAAGTTTCTTACTATTTTAGTCTCTAATTAAAAGAAAATAACTTCTAAGTTAGGTAGTTTAAAAGTTTTATAATAATATTATACTGAAATATAAAAATTTTATAGTAATTTATAAACTTAAAAAAACTATAGATATTTTTTAGTAAACTGGGGGGAAGCTAATAAGTAATAGTTTCTAACTTCTCAGGATTATAAGAGAAACTTTTTCTAGTTATTATAATATACTTAATATACTTAACTATAATAACTAAAAACTTATATTTCTTAGAATCTAATTTAAAGTCTATATTAATAAGATAGTTAAGTATCTAATAGACTTTCTCCTTATATTCCTTTTGTAAGTTACTAATATAAATAAGAATATTATTAATATATATTATAATAAAGTGTGATGAAATATGTGGCTATGTAGGCTATGTAACTAGGTTACAGGCTACGGCCTAAAGACCATGTTTCAAGGGTTTAAATATTCTGCATATTCTGCATTTCAGCTATAAGAATATAAGCTATTTTGCTTCCTCATAAACCCTCTATATAATGTAAAAAGGCTCCAACCAGGAGCCTCTACTGTATTCTTATAGTTATAAGCCTAATTTAGCCTGGTTTATAGTATTTTCAGATACTTTTAATAACCTCTACTTTCTTTTATCGTTAATTTATATATAGTCTATACTTGTGAGAATCTCTATTCGATCCTTCTTTTTGACGTACGTATGGTGCTATCTATCTTGAGGCGCCCCTATGTTACTTTTCGATATTACAGTCGGCCTCTTTAGGGTGCCTTTCAGGTGTCCTTACTATACTATTTTCAACTGGTAACTTCTCCCTCTTTTAATTTTGCTCCGCTCTTTACTTCTCTATCTCTACTACACTTAGATTAGCTACCTATAAGGTATTCCTTTAGTAATATTAATAAATTTAGCTTATAGTAGTTATATCTAATAAATATTTTTTTAGATATATCTTACGTTTTAAGTATTTAATATATCTGGGGGGGTGGAGAAAGCTGAAGAGTCTAGATAAGGAGCTTTAGTGAGGCTGGATTATAGAGCGAAGTTAATATTTAAAATAATATTATTCAGGCTGTATATCTAAGGCGGTTAAAATATTAACCTCAAAAGTGGCTATCTTAGTAGCCTGGAAAGAGTTTAAAGGTTTTTCTTTTTTATAATAGCTTTAATAAGTAGTTAATATTTAAGTATACCTTCTAGGCTATTATGAGAATAGGTTTTATATATAAAATATTATAAATACTTAGTAGGGTTTTAGCCCTATCAGGACTAAATACTTAGAATAGCATTCTTATTACTATGAGTAAGATAGGATATATAGAGTATAAAGGTTATAGTAAATAGGAGCTACTCTAAAGAGGGTATCTCTAGTGATCTCATTTAGCTTAGAAGGCTATGTTTTATATAGTATACCCTTAAGCTTATATTTTATATATTTTAATCTCGAGCGGCTATATGTCTCTAAGTAATAAATAAGAAGGTAGTGGTATTAAGAGCGCTAGAGACGCTTGAGGGTTATATCTAGAGTTCCTCTACCTTTTGGAGCGTTTAAAAAGGCTGGGGGAAACTATGTTCAGATAGTGGAGGCTATTTAGGATTATTACTTTTATATGAATACTGGAGGGCTTGAAGGCTTTATTACTTTCGCCTTAGCTTAAGGTCTTCCTCGCCTATAGCTTAATACTCTATTGCTTTCGCTCTAAAAAACAGTTATTTGAATATTTTTATATTTAGATAAACTACTGGGAATATCTTTATTCAGACGTAAGGTAACCCTTACGCCTGGGGAGGTGTATAATAAAACATATAGCTATATAAGTTACGTAACTAGACTACAGGCTACAGCCTAAAGACTACGTTTCAAGGGTTTAAATACCCCGCATATCCTGCATTTCAGCTATAAGAATATAAGCTATTTTGCTTCCTCACAAACTCTCCGTATGGTGCAAAAAAGCTCCAACCAGGGGCCTCCGCTGTGTTCTCACATAAAGTTATCTAGAAACTATTATAAGTAGCTATTAATATATTATTAAAATATAATAGGGATATTAGTAAGTTTGAAGGGATATACTATCTATTTAAAGAAGCTATAATATATCTAAAAAGCTGTTTTCTCCTGATCTACTTTATTAATTCTGATCTTATAGAATATAGTAATAATGTTAAGCTTAATATATTAATAGGTAGTAGTAACCCTCTAGAAAGTTTCTAATATAAGGAAGAAAGAATAATAATCCTTCTTTATAATTATATTAAAAGCTTTATAATCTATATAGAAATATATTCCTCTATCTAGCTTTTTTATAAAGAGGATTAAAATACTAATAGAGAAACTACTTACTTTAATAAATTCTTTGTTAAGTAAATCTTCTAAAATCTTCTTAAATACTAGAAGTTCCTTCTGTAATATATTATAGAGGGATCCCTATAGGAGGTTTAGTTTCTATTTTCTATTATTAGGAATTAATAGGATATAGTAGTCTATTCCTAATTAGCTAGAAGATAGCTAATATACTAAACCTAAATAGAAAAAAGCTAAAACTTCCGTTAAGATATTTATAGAGATATAATCCTTTAAATCCACTTCTACTTTTAGAGCTAATATTTTCTTAATATCTACTAGACTAATAAATATAACCTAGTAGAGGTTTAATATCTTATTGGTATACTATATAGTATACTAATAGATAAATATAAATAAATTAATATTAAGTAGTTAAGCTAACTAGATCTCTTTAAGTTATACTAACTTATCTTAATGTTCTAGGTATACTATTATATAACTCTTCCTATATATTATCTGTTAGGCTTTAATATTATAGATAATATAATTATCCTCTATCTATAGTTACTTAAGATATAAAAATAACTATAAACTCTCTATAATATAAATATAGATTTTTTATTTATAGCTACTAACTTCTAAAGTTAGAATAGTTACCTTCTGGGTATTACTAAGTAATAACTTAGTAATATATCCTCTTATTTATCTTTTTAACTTATTAACTAGTAGGAGGTAAAGTTTCTTTATAAGGAAGATATTAATAATAATATAAGTATTATAGTCTGTATTAATAAGTATATTAATAAAGTAATCTCTATTGATTCTAGTCTGAATAGTGGCTAACTATTAGTTACTTGTTTGTTCTTTTTCTTGTTATTTTCCTTATCTTATTACTTCCACCTCAGTTAGTTTTAGGGCCTGATTTTGCTCTGGAGTTACTTTTTTTCTAAATTCTTACTGTTGCTAGGTGGGGTAGTGTTATCCTTCTGGTTATCCTTAATGTAATCTGGAGTGGCTGTAATTTTTATAATTTTTATGTTAGTTTTTTTATATTCTTAGGCTTTATAGTTCCTGTAGATATAGCTTTTCTTACTGTATTTGAAGTATTAATGGGTATCCTAATAATCTTTAGAGTATTCCTTGGGGGTAGAGGAGAAGCTATTAAAACTCTAGCGTTATTATTACTTTTTAATTATTCTAATTACTATAATATTACCTTCTATATTATAAGTAGTGGGTCTCTAGTGGGGTAGCTAGTAGTATACTAATATCTCTGTTATATATTTAAGTTTTTAAGCTATATCTTAAATTTTAGATAATTAAGGTTTATATTCTATAGGAAAGTTAATGATAATAAATAGCTTCTTAAGGTAGGAAAGTAGAATAGTCTCTAGTAGGGAGATTTAGATTATATTTAGTTATATATATCTTCTAGTATTAACTAGAGTTTTTTTAAATTAAAGTAGAAAGGTAGTTAGATGTTTATTTTCCTTCTACCTGAAATTTTATAGTTAGGTAATAGTGTGAGGCTAACTATTAGGATTTAGGTAAATTCTATTTAGGTAACTTATAAAATTATTTAGATTATAGGAATTCTCTAGTTCTCCTACTATATAGAAAGTTTTAACTACCTACTGAGAACTAAAATCTAAATAGGGGTAAATTAGATATTAGTATTCCTAATTACTATTAAAAAAATAATAGTTAATTTTAAACTTAGTTTTTATTTATTAAACCTACACTCAGTATTCCTTCTACTTACCTGAAAACTTTAGAGGTAAGGAAAGAAGCTTCTTTTAGTAGTTAGCTACTAGTGGGGGTGTAGTAATATTATTAACCCTAAAGGCTATTATCCTAATAGATATTATTCTGGGGGTTATTAAAATATCTTAGTGTAGGCTAGAAGTGTCTATTATAGTAACTACTTAGGAGTTACTATCTACTATAGTATCTTATTTTACTAACTTATATAAAAGCTTATTAATCCTCTAGTAGAGAGAGCTTAAAATATACTGTAATTACTACTAAAGTAGTTTACTTACGGAGTTACTACCTATAGGGGTATCCTGGGAGGCTTTAGTATCCTCTATTATTCTTTATATTAATTACTTATTATATAGTATTATATCCTAGGAGCTACACTTAACTAGATTATATACTTAACTAGTGGGGAGCTACACTCTACTTAGTATTATCTATATAGTAAATAAAATTAAGTTCTAAATATATAAAAAGCTGGATTTAAGTTTATTTAACTAGAAGGTAGCATAAAATACTGTTTATTTAGAACTAAGGAGTAAAAGAGAAGCCTTTATGGGTATATAGAAAAGTCTGCATATATGGTGCCATATAGAGCCCACTGGGGGCCCACCCGGACGAGGGGGTTAGCTTCGGATGCCTGGGCACAACCCTAACTAGATATCCAGATATAGCCTGTAATAATAGTTACTATAAAATAGAGAATCTTAAGTTTTTAATAATTTTATTATCTAACTTAATATTATTATTAATTAACTTAAATAAGTTACTTAAATTAATATAAATTCCTAAATTAAGTTTAATATATTCTTACTAATAGAAATTATTAAATTATTTCTTAACTTTATGTTCTAGCTTATTATATTTAACTATAGTGAGAATCTGTATTAGTATCTTATTACTTACTTTAAATAGTTATATAAAAACTTAAGTAAAAAGTAGGTTTTCTCTAATATTAGTTTTCTACTAAATTTAATATTAAATTCTCTATAGAAGTTATCTATTAAGTATTTAACTAATTCTATAGTAAAATACTCTCTTAGTTATCTGTAGTTATAAGATTATTATTTTATTTTCTTATATTTAGTCTCACTCTAAAATTAGTATAAAATCCTCTTCTTTCTTAATATTAGCTATTACTAATATCTTCTTAGTATAATATCCTAATTATCTAGAAAGATTCTTAAAGTATTATTCTATATTATCTTTAGATTCTTAATATATAATATAAATATTATTAGAATAAACTATCTAAATTAGAGAGATATAAAGTATTTCCTTCTTAGTAATATTAACTTATTAAGTTTATTTAGATACTAATTAAAATTATTATCCTTATTACTAATATTTAAATGAGTAGTAGTTTTTAGCAATATATTCTAGTTTATTATAATTATAATATTTAGAATCTTATTATTTATTATCTTTAGTAGTAACTTTAATAGTAAGGTCTATAAGTTTACTATAATAGTTATAAAATATACTTATTTATAAAGTAAATTATTATTTAGTTTCCTAATTATTATATTAATTTTAGTAGTTATATAATAATCCTTAGTATTCATATTTACTATTAGGTTATTAAAATTATTACTATTTACTTTTTTTATAATAATATTTAAAAAGTTAGTTATTAATTTAAATAGTAAATTCTATATATATAATAAAGTTACTAAATTTATCTTACTTAATAAATTTATTTTTAATATCTTCCTTTAATTCTTAATAGAATATAAAGATCTTAATATTATTAGTATAATTAAGTTTAGTATAAATATATTTAAATTTAACTATATAGTATATAACTATATCCTTCTGTTTAAAAACTATAAAATCTTATTTATACTATTATTACTTATCTAGTTTTTAGAATAGTAAGATTAAAGTATTTTTAAAATTATAATAGCCTATAAAGATAATCTAAATTTCTAACTTACGATTATTCTATTTATAAGTAAGGAAGTTAGTAAGATAAAGTTTAAACTATATAAAAACTCTTCCCTTAAGGAATAAAGTAACGTAAATAATTTATTTAACTTTATTCTTAAAACTAAAATTATAAAACTAATAATAAGCTTAAACTTAAGTAAGGAATCCCTTGAAATATTTAGAAATTCTATTAAAAGTCTATAGTAAGTTAAGTTAAAGTTTCTTATATAGTCTAACTAGAATCTAGATAATATTAGTAATAGTATAAAACATATTAATTTCCTACTGAAAAATAAGAAGTTACTACTAATTTAGATTATTATAGAGATTCTACTAAAATTAGGTAATTTCTATAATATTACTATTAATAATCTTCTATATTTTAGCTATATTTCTATTAGTTTTTTAAAGCTATTATATAAACTTAGTAATATTATTCTCTTTATTACTAGAGAGTTTAATATTCTTTATTTCCTAATCTAGAAGCTTAATAAGTTATTTACTTTTAGGAAGTATTCCCTAAGAACTAAAAGAAATAGAAAAAGTTTAGTATTTAGTAAATATAGTAACATTCTTTCCTAAATACTATTAAGTAAACTTTATAGAGTTAACTTACTAAATAGAAGTAATTAAAATATTATAGTTAATCTTAGGTTTAGTAGAGGTAAGTCTATTAGTAGTAAGTTAAAGTTATAATATATAGGTAATAATATTATTATAATATTAATAAGATTAAGTTCTCAGAATTTATAGTAATTAGATATAAATTTAATAAGAAGATTAAGAGATAAAGCTAGAAGTATCTAAAGATAATTATAAAGTTAATTACTAAAAACCTAGTTATAGAAATCTAACTTTAAGTAAACTTAAGTTTATCTTATATATAAATTCTGATTTTTAGAAACTAATATCCTAAAGTTAGTTCCTAGTATAGACTACTTTTAGTATATTAATTCTAGTATATAGACTACTTATTACTAGTTAGTCCTTCTTATTATTATATAACTTATATTATAGTTCTTCTATACTGAGTGGAGTTTCCTATATCTCTATATTATCTTATATATAAAGGTCCTATAGCTATCCGGATACCCTATGGGGCGTTCTCTGGACCTATAGTTCCAACAGGTTGTAATAAAGTATCAGTATAGGAAGGAAGGCTCTACTATATATTATATATCTCTTTTACTACTATATATTAATTATAGATTTAATTGAGAGCTTCAAATAAGATCTTATAGGCTAGAGACTTAAGGAGAGTATATTACCTTATTATATAGTAGTAATAGTGATATTTAACTTTAAACTAGATTTTATATTAAAAGGTTTTTGCTTAAACTATCTTCTGAATCTTTATATAGAAAATATAAAAGTTAGTAAGGCGGTTAGTAAGGAAGGTTTTAAGGTTATAGTAGCTACCTTCATAAAGTGACGTAATTTTAATATTATAATTTTGGAAAAATTAAGTATAGTAACAAGCAAATTAATAGAGAATAGGAATATAAGTTATCTCAAGATACTTAATAATAGCTGGAGATATTAGCAAAAAGTAGGTATTTTGATAATATATAGTATACTAACCTTATTGATTAAAAAACTGATATTTTAGAAACTACTAAGCCTTATTAAATATCTCCTCAGAAAGTATATAGATACATACCTTCTACGCTTAAATAAGCCTATTAAAGTTATAATTAAAGTTAATATCGTTAGAAATGCTATATAAAGGTTTTTTTTCTTCCTCTACCTTAATAAAGTGGGCAGTAATATTTCTAGCATGTTTTTTAGAGGGTAACTTATTAAAATCCTTACCCTTATTAATAGCAAGAATATTAAATACTATGGTAACCTTATTAGAATTAAAACCCTAAGGTTTTATATCTATCTATTTTTACTTTAACTATAATACTATATTTTTAAGAATATACTATATATATAATTACTAGATACTATTACTAAAAATATTATAGAATACTACTTTAAGATTAGTATTATAATTAGTAATAATAACCTAGGGATTAAGAATTTTATTAATAATAAGTAGATTTTGTAACTATAAGAGTATCTATTAATAGAAATCTATAGTTTCAGCAGAAATAAGGTAAAAATAGGCGTTAAATATAATGCCTAAGGAGGTTATACCTATAACCTCAAAGAGGGATATTCAAAATTAATTAACTTAGGTGGGATATATTAAGGTTTTCACTAAAATAAATAGAGATATTACAAGCTAACCTTATATATGTTATTTAGTATTAAAAGCTTTAGATTTCGCCTAAGTATTATAAAGTATAATATATGTATCTAAAAGATTCTATTAATTTTCCTATAATTACTATAGTAAATATAAAAAAAGGAATATTATTACTTTTGTTTTTGAGGATATTAAGAAAAAGTTATATTATAGTAAGAAAGCTTTATTTTTTAAGTTTTAGTTAATACTGGAAGTTCTATATATACTAACTAGTAAATAGAATTCTCTTTTAAGTAATAATATAGGTAGTAATTTAATAAGAAGTTATCTTTATTAATATAGAAAGTTTCTCTATAACTCAGCTTAATTACTATTTTTTTACTTATAGTTTTTACTATTTCTACTATTTTGATTATAAGGTTATAAAAGATAGTAACTATAGTATAACCTTATAATTTAACTATATTATAGTTATATATATTTTTACTTTTAAGAACCTCCTAAAACTACCACCTTATTACTGCTTTATAATAAATCTTACCTTAAAATTAGTAGTTATAGAGTTTACTAAAGCTATAACGCTAGCCTGTTAATTAAGGGTAAAGTATATTAGTATAGTTATATAAGATATTAGTATAGATACTGTTATTTGATATTTATATTTTATATAATATAATACCCTCGTTATAGTAATAAACCTATATATATTACTAGTGATCTTTATAGCTGTTAGATTTAAAGGTCTCTATTATAGGTATTCTAAGTTAATTAATTTTAGGTAGCAAAATAGCTCTCTCTGGATATGTGGGATAAAAATAAAAGAGGGTAAAATGTAGGCTGACTAAAGTAATTCGGCCGAGTGACGGAGAGGTTACATACCTCTCCCTTAAGGTATAACGGTAGGTAGACCCCTCATAGTGTAATGTGGCGATATTGACTAAACGGGTATAGTGTGGCGTATTACCAGAAGCCCTCCGTCAAAATACTAAGTATTCTGTCGATAACGCTTCTAGGCTTAGAAATTACCTACGGGTACCCAGCTGGGTAATAGCCTATACGGCCTATAGGTAATAGTGGGTACCTATTAGGCCTGTAGGTAGTAAATAGGTATAGGTAAAAAAAAGGATACTACCTATAAGTAATATTAGGTTACTTATAATTACCTATTATATATAATAGGTAATTATAGGTAACTTAAAATTACTTATAGATATATTTTTAATAGAAGAAAAAAATAGAAGAAATATATAAAATAATAAATATAAAA
>MASP02000312.1:0-94057 GCA_001693025.2 Colletotrichum lindemuthianum
TAGTATATATACCTTTAACGTAAGGTATCACTTTACTGGATGTAGGTCTCAACCCTACCTACTTCGCTACAAGAATAATAGTTAACTTCTAGAGATTAATAATAACTGAAGGTAAAATTAAGATAATAAAGGTAATTAAGTTTCCCACTATATTATAAGTATTAGAAAGCTTTATTAGGTTAATAGGATGTTTAAAATATTATATTTAAAAATTCACTATAATAACTAAACTATTAGAAGATTATAAAATATTACTATTAGTAATATACTGATAATATAATAAGACTAAAATACTTAAAATAAATAAAATATTAAAACTAGTATGTAAATCCTAGGTAACTATAATTAATATTCTGTTACTTATAGCTAAAAAGATCACTATATTTAATATAATTAAGAAGACTTTAATATTAGAGAGATTACTAATATTCTTCTCTTCATAATACTAATTATTTATTAATTTTAATATCTTACTTATTAGTATTAATATAATAATATACTATATAGATAATATAATATAGGTAAAACTGATAAAATAAACTAATAATAATATCTTTAGGATTAAGTATTTATCTTAAATATCTATATAACTAATTACTTACCTAAGTTAAATATTAAGTAAGATTAAGGAGAGATATTAGTTAATTAAGCTAGAAATATATAGTTTAATATAGATTATTATACAAATATAATATTAATTATAATAGATATAAAAATTATTAGTTATATTATTTATAAATTATAAAGTTATTATAAATTTCAACTCTCACAAAATACTAAATATCTCTAATTCTATATTATAAACTATAGTAAATAAGAAACTAGTTAGAGTAATAAAATATCTCAGCTAATTTAATATTATAATTTTATATAAGCTCAGTAAGAATTATTTTATATTAGATACTTTAAGCAGATTAGATACTAATAATAAGACTAACTTAAATACTCTAGAAACTTTAGATAAATTCCCTAAGGATTATTATAATATTTATTATATATAAAGTAAGATAGATATCTTATATATTACTAATAATCCTATAGACACTCTATTTTTAATAAGATTAATATTACTAACTTTACTACTAATAGTAGTAAATATACTAATTAGATTATCTTAACTGAAACTAACTATAATAATAATATAGTTAAACCTGAATTTCTATAATAAAATTATCTAAAATTATAATAGTAACCCTATCTAGAAAAGAATACTATAGATAATATAAAATAATATAAATCTAGTAAAAACTAACCTAACTAATATAGTTAATCTACTATTTATAATTAATAATAAACTTATCTAGAAAATATTAAATAATTATTAATTTATAAGATTTTATATTCTAAGAAGTTATTTTACTAATATCTTTAAAATAATCTATAATACTAATTATTAAGAATATACTAAAATTAGTAAATAGAAATAAGGATTCTATATATATAATAACTTAAACGTATTAAAAAGATATCTAGTAAAATACTCAGACTATTAAGTATATTAAATATATAAATATAAAATATATTGTAATTTCTAACTAATCTTACTACTATTATACTTATACTATATAATAATTATTTACTTTATAATAATATTATTTATCTCTAAACTTAATTAAGATATTATTCTAATAGTAGTTAATAAATTCTCTAAGGAGATTCAGCTTATATTAAGATTATTAAAGAATATAATAGATATATAAAATACTTAATTATATAATAGATTACTTATTACTAGCTAGAAAATTCTAAAGATTATTATTAGTAATAAAGATTCTAAATTGCTTACTAAACTCTAGATAGTTAAATAGAAAGAAATAGGAATAAAATTACTATATATAATAGTATATTACTTCTAGATAAATAGATAATCTAAGAGAACTATCTAGATAATCTCCTCTATAATTTAATATTATATTTATAGTCTGTAATTTCTAAAATACTGGAATTAAATTATCTTATAGATCTAATTTATATATAATAATATAAATTTTTTAGTAATTAGTTAATTACTAAATATTATTATATATAGATTTATACCTAATAGTATTATAAAAGCTTTATTAAATACTATATCTAAGGAATAAACTTATAATAATAAGTTATATATATAATATATATTAATAATTATAAGTATAATAATAAAATACTATTATAACTATTTATATATAATAAAGTTTTTTAATATTAGAAATAAAATAATATTAAGATTATATTAAAGATATTTAGTTCTGTAAACTATAGTAGTTAGATATAAATGTAGTATTTAGATAGTAGAATCTTTCTAAATTATTAAAAAAAATTAGGTAATTAGTATACTAATTAGAATTTCTAACTAAATAGAAAATATATAATATTATCTCTATTAACTATCTTAAACTAGCTGTAGATTTTAATCTCTATAGATAAATACTATTATAGATCCTACTAATTATAAATATATCTAAGGAAATTAAATTAGTTATAACTTAATATCTATCAGGAAAGATAACTTAATATTTAGCTAAATTTAAGTATTTAGACTCTAATTATAATAAATAGTTACTTAAGATCTAGATTCTGGAATATCTTCTCTAATTTTAGTAATCTAATATTTAATAATAAAGATAATTATTATATTATATAATTATAATAATTTCTATATTATTTCTTTTTTTTCTAGTAAATAGAATATTAAATTATATTTACCTTATAAGATAGGAAACTATCTACTCTTTCCATTTAGCTAACTAAACTTTACTAAACTACTATTTAATATATATCTTATAAAAAATTAAGAGTGAAAATTTTTCTTCCTTATATATATCTTACAGTCTAAAAACTTTATATTTTACTTTTCTATACTCTCTATAGTAAATTCTATTATATAATAAAACTAGTTATATACTTCGTAAATAAAATATCTAACTGGAGGATATAATTAATTAACTAATCTCTATTATTAGTAATATAAATTTTAATTACTCTAATATTAATATCTCTATACTTAATAATAATTCTATAAATATAGTAAGTAAAAAATAACTATAGAAACTAGGTAAAAATATATAATTAATACTAAATAGTTAACTAACTATATACTTTCCTAGATATATTATAATATAGTAGCTATTAGTTAGTAAAAATATATTCAGAATAATAACATTAGATAACTTAACTGAAAGCTAATCTACTTCTATAGAAAATATTAGTATAGTTAAGAAATATAGATCTAAATCTATATTTACTACTAATATACTAAATAAATATAAGAAAAAAAATAAGAATTATATAATTAATATAATATCTATATTTTAAAAAACTAATATTAATAGAAATTCTATATAAATATTAATAAGATCTAAAATTTCTATATTTAATATAAATAATAATTTTCAGTTTGCTAGATAAGCTAAATAAGTTATTTATACTAAATAACTTATAAAATCTATCTATATTAGTAATATTATAACTAAAAAATATAATAATAAATATTTAATATTATTAAATTACTATTTATAAAAATAACTAAATCTAAATTTTCCTATATATTATATAAGAAAATAATATTCTATTTTCTTATAAGTAGTAAAATAGATAAATTAGAAATATAAATTACTTTTTATATTATCTAAATTAATATTACTATATTATAAAGAAGGAATTCAGGAAGGAAATAGAATATCCTAAAGATAATAATAAAAATAATAATTAATATTTATAAGGAAGATAATATAAAGTATTTTAACTAGAAGAAACTAGATAGAGTAATTAATCTTTTAAAACTTAATAGAGAAACTTTTATAATTATAAAAACTAAAAATATAATTTCTAATATAACTAATATAATTTCTAATATAACTGATATAATTCCTATTAATATTAAAAGTTTAGATTCTGAAATAGATATTTTAGAATTAGAAAATAAGAATAGTAATTTTAAACTTAAAGATATATAGCTAGAAAACTATATTAAGAATATCAACTTATATAAATTCTCAGATTTTACAGAAGAGAATAATCTTAATAAACTAAAAGAATTTATAATAGAAGAAAAATATTACTAAGTTTCAAAATTTTATAATATCTTTAATACTATCTATAATACTAATATATATAATATAATATAATAGATATAGATAGTAGACTTACTATAAAATACTAAAATTAATATTATATGAAATAATATAATAAATAAATAGATTAGAAGATTTATATGATGATAACTATATACTAATAAGAATATTAGTATATTTTTTAGAATAGAGGTAATTATAGTATATACTACTTTAGGTGGTAGTTAGGTGACTATATCTGTAATAGGGCACTAGGCCCACTAGCTCAGATAGATAAATAATGCAGATTACACCTATAGATCGTACCTACATATTGTGACGACCGACGTAGCCTACAGCCACAGGAGATCCTTCAACATGACGGATAGTTCCGCTGACGCCAGTGGAGAACTAAGAAGCTCCCGTGCTAGTCTTGACGGTCAGATGCACGCACAGAGGACCCCTTCACCTTCAGCCCGGCTAATCTCCATTCCCCATCCGTGGCCGTGTCTTGCAGTGGACCAAGCTTGACGATATGGACCTGCGATTGGCCACCTGAGCAACATATGGACGAATGGACGACGATGCTACACACCAAGCTGCCAAGCTGCCGAGCCTGTCTTCGCTCGACACCCAACGGGCCGTCTGAAGGAGCAAAACACCGCCGACTGCTCGGCGCCCGGCCTGGGAAGTGATCCAGTCGTACGGCCAAGGGGCCGGCCGTCGCATCTCCTCCCCGACGAGATTCTATGAAAAGCAACTGTGAAAAGCCACTCAGCAGGTGGCTCAACAGGACGGCAACCTCCGATAACAGGACAAAAGAAAGTTGATACTACAATTGGTGAAGACTGGGAAAGACCTTGCGGCACGCAGATGGACTCTCGTAGCGGTCATATGTCTGACGCGGACGGTGGGTGCACCACCTCACGTTACTCTGAACTATCGAACTATCCAGCCTTCGTCGGGTCGACATGCTGCGTCCGAGGGAATTCTACCGACACTTCGTCAGACATCAGACGGCAACATGCCCCACCGCATATCTGCAGCTTGCGTTCACCGATAGTGAGCGAGGTTCGAGGAACTGTGATCCATTGTCGAGTAGGAGAAACGAAGCTTTGGAAAAAGAAATTGCATGTACCACGAAACTTCTTCGACCATGCCGATCTGTACTCTAACCAATTGGTACCCAGCTCTAAAAGCTCTGAACATTTCTTCTGCCCGTCTGTTGGCCCCCATCTGGTCCCATCTGGTACTAAAATCGCCGGCAGATGTCGATTGTCAGCTGACTTACCCGAAGGTGCATCAGGCGTCGCATGACGTTCATCAACCATCATCCAAACTGACTCGCGCAACCTGGGACTCCTGCGCTAGCTTTCAACATGCACTGCATCACGGCGCAAGGCCCATCCCCGTCATCCGCTCCGTCTGTCGACGATGCCGCGGCAAAAAGGACAGCCAACCCATTGTCTCTCTCCTCACCTCCAGCACGACATCAGACGCTCGCATCAGGAAGGAGGAAGCGCCCATCTGCGATTTGTGGCCTGGTCGCGGCCGTTTGCCCTCCATCGACCTGGCCACCAGATCCTAGTCTTGACCCCCCCCAACCTGTAAGGTCTGTGCAGCAGCTATCGCCAGCTGATGGTGGACCGTCCAAGGAGGCGACGAAGAGAACTCCCGCATTGCCCACCAACTCTGTCTGAACTTGGCATTTCTCCTCCACCTTTTTCGCATGTGGCCAGTCGATTGGAGTGGAAATAGCCCCGGCCTGCTGAAAGTCCTGGGGCTCTGGGTTGAGTCGTGACCTTGCCCAGACCCCAGCTAATTGGTACCAAGTTGCTCTAGTCGTACCAAAATTTGCGTTCAAACAAGGGGCCTGGCCAGGCAGATTCCCTCTCTGCACCTACTTGTGCACACGGATAGTACACGACGCTTCTTCACGCACCACCGTGGGCCCTACCCATCGAATTGGCTCCCTTCGGTTCCTTTCGGCCGTCTGTGCAATCAGCAGAGCCTCTTGCCCGCCCCTTGGATCGAGACCTAGTGCAACGTTTCCTTGGGAGCACGAGTGCCCGCCTGACGCCATACTTTTAGAATTCCTCGCCCTGGTCGACTGCAGTGCCGATCGTTGACGCGACTTGAAGCGACCGGCCGGTAAACTCTAAACCCAGGCTCACGTTTGAATCTTTCAGGGGGTGAGAGGAGCCAGACTGTTCCTGGACTGGTTCTCTAGCCGAAACTAGAGAGAGACAGAGACAGAGACGAGGGCTTAAGCCCAAGTGCGGGTAACAAACAGTCTTGGGCTTCCGCGATCCTATATCCTCTAGTCCTCTGTACGAAACCTGAGCAGGATCGACAATCTGGTCGATGGAGACGCTTCTTTCTCCGCGCCGCTCTTCAACATTTGGAATGCCATTAATCGCTGCCACCGCGACATCTGCCGCCACCAACCCTCGCCTATACCCGCCTACGGGTCCGGTTCTCGGACTTGCTGCTCAGCTTGCTTGTTCCTCGACATATTCATCACGTCCCTCTTCTGCGAATCCTTCGCGCCAACAACCTCTTGGCTCCCGTTGGCAGTAGACCACACCAACAGAGAGAAACAAAGAAAAAGGAAAAAAAATAAAAAGACTCTTCTCACGTCCCCACAGTGTTTCTCGGCCGGCCCAGATACACGCAAGCGAACGCTGGCAGATATTGTATCTGGGCAGCGTCGCCCTGATGCGCAATGGACCCCGACGAAGATGCCAAGCCGAATTTGATGGCGTTGGACATGAGCGCAAACTCGAGCGTGAGGAGCGAGTCACTCAATCCATTTGACCCTGCAGACCCTGTGACACAGGCGCGGGCTGGTCAAAAACCACCCATCAAGCGCAGAGCCCCGATTGCCTGCCGAAGGTTTGTCACCATGGCGCACTGCAGCCCTGTCGGGTGCGCGTGGAACACGAGGAGCTGAGATGGTCCGCAGATGCCGTCGTATGAGGAGCAAATGTATCCACGATAAAGCGCAACCGCCGTGCAAATCTTGTGCCGAAGCAGGCTTGCAGGCGAGTGACTGGTACCGAGGCCGCCGATCCATCACCGCAACCCGGCATGGCAGCTAATCGAATGCAGCGTATTTCCCCAACGAGGCCAACCTGACCACGACCGCGAATATCGGCACCCGCGCTTGCGGGCCGAGAAAGCAGCCAAACGCGAGGCTGACAAGGCGCGTCGCAATGCCTCGTCCGAGGCGCCCATTCCTCGCGGGCCCGGTGCACCGGCGCCGTGGAAGCCCGCAGACGAGTGGGACCTTCTCCCGCCACTCCCCGAGATCATCGATGCCGTTCATGCCTTTACCCGGAAATACTTCCAGCTAGGCTTCATTCCGAAGGAGCTGTTCCCACTGCAGCTGCAGCGCGACCATCGTTCCGTCAGCGTCTTTCTACTTCTCGGTATCCTCAGCATATCGGCGCGATTCTCCCCAGCTCTGACGGAAAGGTACCAGGGTGAGATGAAGGCCGTGGACTTCTTCATGGAACGGGCCAGCAACCTCGCCTTGACTGAGTTGTACCAGGAGCCCACTTTGGAGCGATGCCAGGCCTTTTACCTGCTCAGTCTTGCTCAGCAGGGTAGCGGTTGGAGGAATCGAAGCTATGTGAGCAGCGTGAATGACGTCTTCGGGCTCGACTGACTTCCGTCAGATCAACATTGGCATCGCCACAAGAATGGCCGTGTTGATGCATTTACACCGCGAGGAATTCTACAAGATGAAGAACCCTACGAGAGAAACGATTATCAGGGCCGAATCTGCTCGGAGGACTTTGGTATGTTCAGAAATCCGAGCCGATGGCACATGATGCTAACATGTACCAGTGGATGTTGCACAGTTCGTGCGAGGAAGCAAGCTGGCAAGATGGAGCTGACATTGTCGTAGGCCAAGACAACCTCCACTGCGGCGCTCTGTCCCCGGTCTCGCTCGCCGCCAACGACATCACCGCCCTTCTCCCCAGTAACGAAGACGACTTTGCCACCGGCCGCGAGCCATACTCCCGTGCCGCTCTCGAAGACACCCCGCCAGCTCGTGAGAACCCGGCTCTGATCCATCAGCCAGGCCGATCTCTCTTTGCAAGCTTGATTCAGGCACACTACTACTGGGGCAAGGTGGCAAGAAGAGCCATGGCCACCATGAAGAGTGCCAAGCCGTGGGACCCGGCGAGCGAATACGCCATCATGGCAAATCAGCTGCTGCACTGGGAGCAGCAGCTTCCTTCAGACCACCGCTGGAGCATGGTGTTGCTGAAGGGACACAAAACTGTTGGCGAGGATTTGGTGAGCATCGAAGACGGCACTTTGAAGAAGTTGGCTGACCGCACAGGCCTACTTGGGTGTGACGATGATCACCAAACTTTGCAACATCGTCCTGAGGAGAGCCTACTTGGACAAGTGCGTAGTCTATGACGGGAGCCTGCCTGCGAATCAGCGCTGACCGCAGTAGTATCATCAAAACGGACGACAAGGATCCACAGCGCAGAGCATTCTTCTCACAAATGTCCGACGATCTCTTCCGAAACGTGCGGGACATGTACGAGCAAGTTGATGCCCAGTTCAGCGTCAGATCCTCCGAAGAGGGCGTCGGCGCGCAGATGGCGTCGTTTTGCGTCTACAGCTGCGGTTTGTTCTCGACCTACCTCGTCAAGTATAAGAACAGTGAGTTTGTGACGCCCGAATCTCGCGACGACGCTAACAGCCTCAGTCTGCTCCGATAAAGCCATCGTCACCCAGGCGCCCAACATGCTTCAACGATGTATGTCGATCCTCATCGAATCCAAGCAGACTTGGCCCCTGGCCTCCCGTTGGCTCGAGTCTCTCGAGCGATTCTCCCGTGACCCCAAGGCAGCTGCATTCAGCCTCGAGGGAAGCATGGCTGATGGCGTAAGTATCCCATCCCATAGTGCCTCGGTCCCAGATCCGACTGCTCACTGAATGTCACAGAACGACCGCACTCTTCGTCCACTGCACCCTTCTCCTTCCAACTTTACCAAACCTCGCGCTGAGGTGCCGAAGTACCAACTTCCTGGTCCTCCGCCGACACCTTTAAACGAGAGCAAACCTCCCCCTCTGCGACACGGAAGCACCAGCAGCAACACTTCCAACATCCTGCCGCCGCCGAGTACATCTCCGAGTCTGCAACAGCACCAGCATCAACAGCAGGCAAAATCACCACTGCCACTCCCACTCCCGCCTTTGATCAACACAAGCCAGCAACATCAATTTCATTACCAGCAGCCGCAGCAGCAGCAGCAGCAGCACAGCCACCAGCAACATCAAAACCAACACCATCTCCAACCCTTCTCTCCGCATCAACAGCAACACCACCCACACCAACAGCTGCAGCAAATGCAACAGCACCAACAGCGCCAACAGCACCAACAGCACCAACAATCGCGTCAACATACACAACCGCAACATCAGCATCAGCATCAACAACACCTGCAGCAAATCCCCCCCGAGCTGCAGCAATTTTCTCATCCACTCTACGCTCAGGCTCCGCCACCCTACAGTCCCAACAACGGGATGGGCATGCTCGTCCAGGCCGCCACCTTCGACACAACCAACCCGGCGATTGGCTCGCCTACCAACCTGTACGACCCCGCCGCCGCGGCCGCCGTGGCCGCATTCTACTCATCACCGGGCAGTGCTTCCATCACCCTCGGTCCGGGAACGGACGGCTTCGAATGCGAACTGCAGAGCTGGTTTGATGGCTCGGCGCCCGTGCAAGCTACGAGCTGGATCGGCAACGGCGCCGCGGGACTAGGGTGGTTCGGCTCAACTTGACATTGCCCGTCAGATATAGCAAATCTCGCCGTTTTTTTTTTATTCATGTTGGAAACGCAAGGAAGAGGCAGTGATTGGATCTGGAACGAAACTGGAACGAAAGCAAAAGGCAACTTTTCGATAATCCGACTGCGTTCGCTACGATCAGGCACGCACGGGGGGCGACGCTAGACTTGATTACTTGGAGCGATTATCACGGGTTCGGCGCGCAAGTCCAAGGCGGAGAAAGACTGGGTTACACACCGGCCATGAATTTTTTGGGGTTGAGAGGTTCTTCTTGTGTAGGGCGCTCTCTGGCCCGTTCTTCATATAGAGACGAGATACCAAAGTGAAATTATTGCGATCGTGCCATGTTCTTACGCCTCCGTTTTCACCCAACCCGCATCGCGATTCGATCTGCCTGTCATGTTTCATCGACGTGTGATGTCGACATTTGGTATCGACGCGGACAACTTGGATACCGGCGCGCTTGCAGTGATTGGAGCCAGCCACGCAGCCCCCGTTACGTTCCATCATCTTCCGGCGTTGTCGTCAGCTGCCAGCGCCTTCCGCATCGCGTCCTCTCGCGGCCAGTCATCGTCCTCGTAACAATGGCAAAGTCCTTTGGGTTACTTTCTGGTCGCATTCAAAACATCACCATTGGGAAACAGCATCGTAAATCCAGTGAATCTTCGTCACGCAGCTTGGTCAAGGGGGCAAAACTCATTGAACTTTCTCCTGCCGAGTACCAGAGCAATAGGCGACAAAGACCACTTGGCCTAGCCGCAGCTCCCTCGCGTCTGTTTGCTGGCTATTCTTCCGCTGCATCCGCTGTCGGACCTTCATATTCTCCTCTCATTTGCCCCTACACTCTCCTTTCTGAACCCATTTCGCAAGGCTTCTTTCTACCCATGCACCAAGCGCGACCGCTGTGGGTCGGCGAAATCGCTGTCGAGTCATGGCCTAGAGCGCGTCTGAAGACGAGGCTCCTCCTTCCCGGTCGTCCCAGTCACTTGATAGGAATTCGTTCCCGAGAAAAGACGCGGCCGACTCCGATGTTGTGTGTGTGCTGCCGTTGTTCGTTTCCCCGTCGCTCATTGCTCTCGTTTCCCCATCGACGTGTGAAAAACAGACAGACTACCTCCCGGATCCGTCTGAGGGAAACTCCTTCTACATGATTTTTGAACTGCCACCGCTTTCTGAGCGAGGCGTACATGACAATGAGGACTCCCCGCCTTCTCTCTAATCCAGCCATCCGTCGCGAAAATCAAAGTCCAGAAGATACAGCCAAAAGGGTGAAGTGCAAGTGCCGTGTTGTGACGTGTGTGAGTGTGTGCTGAACAGGGGTATTGGTGAAATTAGTCTTGAGTGATGTGTAAGGGCGGTCTATATACACGTGAAGGATCTCCGTGTTTGACGCTGTGAAGTGACGATACGTGGGCTATGCTGTCTCCTGTTTCGATGCAGATCCGGGTTTCGGTCAGGCGAAACCGGCTGCTTTCAGGATGCGGCTGGGATTGGGGGCTGGATAATCAAACAAGTAGGCCAAACGAGACTTGACTCGCAAGCTCAAGTCTGAGCCATGACGCTGGCAGAGCCGCCAACTTGACGCTTGACCTGCTCTCTCGCCCAGCGGGCCGTCTCGACCGTCCGGGCCTGGAACTCGCGGTTGGTCTTGGTCTCCTTGATGAGGGCGGTGAGCCAGTCTTGGCGGAAGACGTCGACCAGCTCGCCGTTGGGGTAGGCGTCGGCAAGGTCGCCAATGACACCCATGGACGCCCTCATGAGGGCTTCGCTGCGGTTCATGTCGCTCGAGATCATGTTCAACAGTTGGAAAATCGAAGAGACGTATTGCTGGAGAACGGAAGCTGCACATTGTTAGCATTGACCCTTCATAGGAGGCTTCCAAGACTACTCACTCTTGTTTCCGGTCTTCATGGCACCAATAATGCCACCCCAAGCGTCCATGATACCCTCGCGAAGAGAGATGACGTAGTCGTACATCTCGTAGGGACCCTCGGGGCCGGCATTGACGGTAGCAGCCTGCTGGAGGACCTGGGCGATCACGGACAGGTACGTCTCAAAGTGACCGCCAATGGCACCGGCGATGTCGCCAAAGCACTGCAGAATGGCGGGCTTGAACTGGTTGCTCAAGGCAGGGCTCTTCAAGTTGTGCAGCAGGTGGTTCATGAAGTTATCGCAATACGGCTGGCTGCGCTCGCCCAGAGAGCGAGTCAGGTCACTAACCAGGCCGATAGCCATGGCGCAGAGACTGGGCTCCTCCTGGTTGCCCAGTGCGTTGTACAGGAAGGGGGTGAAAGCCTCCATGTACTTGGAGAAGTCCTCCTCCATGGCGTTGGCGAGTGCGCTGATGGTGGCGAAGACGGCCTCAGGAACGCTAGATTTTCCGCCGACAGTGCTGAGAAGCTGGAGCAGGGTCTGCATGATGCGGTCGCCCTGAGGAATGACCTCCTTGTCCATTCTCTGGATGATGGCCTGCAGCACAGTGCACAAGCTTGTCTGCATTTCCTCTAGCATGATCTTATCCTCCACACTGACGACCTGGCTCTGCATGGGGACAGTTCCCTCAAGACGCTCGAGGATGACGCCGGAGAGTTGGGCGATGGCCGCCACGCTCTCGGAAGCGGCGTTCTGTACGAAGACGTTGAGAACCTCGTAAGCGGCAGTGCGCACATAGGAATCGCAGTCGGGACGCGCCGTCAGGCCGAGCAGGTTGTGGACGCTCTGGTTGAAGTGAGGGGTGAGAGCGTTCTGGGCAGCGCCAAAGTCGCCAGAAAAGCGCTCGGCAAGGTTCATCAGGGCCCAGCAGCAGGAAGATGCTATCTTGGTGCTGCTCATGAGACCGTTGAAGAGGGAGCGGACGAGAGGGTCGAGGTGCTGGGTGGGGTCAATGCTCTCCGACACGCTCTCGGTGATGCGGCCAAGGGCGTATGCGGTAGAGTCTTTAACATGAAGGGAGCTGTCGTCCATCATGCTGATCAGGATAGGAAGAGCCTGCTTTACTATAGGGTCGAGAACCTTTTCTTCGGGGCCGTCCATAATGGCACCAAAAGCAGAGACGGCAGCATCACGGTGGTGCCAGTCTTCGGCGCGCAGGTTGGCCTCGACGAATTGCAGAACGGGGCTGATGATGGAGGCGCCGATGGCCTGAGCGTAGAGGGCGAGGCACTGGTAGGCAGCGCGGGCAAGGTTGTACTCGTCATCGGCGGCATCTTCGTCTTGCTTGGTAAGGAGGGTGAGGAGGACAGGCACAACCTCGTTTGCGGCTACGCGAGCGAAGTTGTAGAAAGGCCTCATCTGATCGGCGCTCTCGACCTGAGTCGGCTTCGTCAGTGTGGGCCCATTCGACGCAAAAAAAAAAAGCAGCTGTGCTTACCTGGGTGTTGTCGTCCTCGATGTTGATCTCCTCCTCGCACACAGTGCTCCAAAACTCGACGGCCAACTTTGCGACATCCTCGTCCTGGGACTTCATACCCAAGATGGTCAGGCCGAAGAGGGCCTTCTCCATGTAGAAACGCATGTTGTCGTAGTAGAGGGCCATGATGCGGTTCAAGCATCCAAAGGCACCCTGCTGTATCCGAGAGTCATCGGCCTGGGTGGCCTCGCAGACAACCTGCATGATGTAGTTACGCTCGCCCTCGTGCTTAAAGTTGTTGCCGACAAATTCGAGCGAGTCGCCGAGAGCGGTGATAGCAGCCAGGCGGACCTCGGTACTCGTCTCCTCTTTGCGGGCGCCCTGAACGACGGCCGTCAAGATGGCGTTGGAGTGTGCAATCAGGGCGGTGCGCAGATCGGTATCTTGGCTCTCGCAAATGTAGCCGATGGTGGTCAGGGAGGCCTGCTTCTGGTGCTCGGCTCCGTCGCTCACATTCTTGACCAAAATGTTCATGAGATCTTGCCACTGATCCCTGGGCAGCTCGAGGCCGGCGATGGAAGAGATGACTTGCGCGGCAGCCTGGCCAGCCTGGGTGTTCGAAGAAGCAAGTGTCTGCAGAGTCAAGTTTTTGACCTGAGTCTTCGTCTCGTCGTCTGTCTGCTGAAGCCATTTTGCCTGAAGCTCTTGGTGACGGGCAAAATCACGAGCGGTGAAGGCGTTCTTGAGAGCGAGACCAGCAGCAGCACGGATGGAGCCATCGGCGCTCTCGTTTGCAAGTTCTTGGACTAGGGTTGCGAGGTAGAGAGGCTGTTTGTTCGATGGAGGTTAGCGAACGAATTTTGCACGAAGCACGGGAGTAGGAGGGAGCACTCGGGATCCGAATGTGGGCGGGAGCGTGAGCGTGGATGTGGGCGAAAACATACAAAGTTGTTGTCAGCAGCTTGTGTGAGTTGCTGCTCGGCAGCGTTGCGCAAGTTCGCGTCTAACAAGTATTGTCAGTTTCATCTCTTGACTCCCATCGTCGCCACTCGTCGCTCGTCTCGTGCGTATGTTCCATCTTGACGATGGCGATGCGCATGGGACGAAGTGTGCGGCTACGTGGGTTCTAATGAAGAGGAAAGCCGCTGCAAAAACGACGATGTCGGACTTACCTGGCGACAGCGAATTGGCCAAAACCTGGTTGATCTCTGATGAGCCCGACATGTTTGCCGCTCCAAATGGTGTGTGGTTGGAGATGTAAAGTCCAGGGCCAGTGCGACGAATGTCAGAGGCAACAAGGTAGTTCGGCGGGGTTTCGCTGACAGGTTGCACGTGTCAGTAGGTAGGTAGGTGGGAAGGGGCCAAAGACAAGTGCAGCAACGGCAGTGGCATTGCTGGGTAGGTAGGTAGGTAGGTAGGGTACGGTACATACGGTGCGGCGGTCTAGAAAGACGAGACTACACTAGGTAGAGTTTGTAGTACGAAGCGGGCGCCGACCAGGGTTGGTGTGGTGTGCGTAGGCGCGGGCGCGGGCGTGTGTTATGGTGGTAGAGAGCAAATTGGTTGGTAGGAAAAGAGGGAGAGAAAAATATGAGACGAGGCCGAAGGGCGAGATGAGGTTGAGTTGGCTCTGGTCCCGCGAGGTAAGTAAGGAGGAGACGAGTGCTCTGCTCTTGTTTTTTTTTTTTTTTTTGCGCTGCTCTGGCTCCGTACTGTATCCGCACTGATATGTATCAAAATAGGGCGCTTTTTGCGGGGTATGAGAGTCACTGACGAACGAAGAGACCGAATTCTTGGTCTGTCTGGTTCAGTCCGTGTCGTTTTATTTGGCGACAGATGTGGGAGGGAAAGAGCGTATAGCGTGAATGCGTACCGTCAAAGAGGAAGTTGCTACGACAAGAACAACAACAATAGATGTAGGAGTAGTCTCTTGATTGCCCGGGGGGGGGTCAAGGGTACTGTGTAAGGTAAGGTAGCTGACGAAGGGCAAATTTTCGGTTCGCAGCGGGACTGGGGGTTGAGGTCGTTGACGATGAGAAAGAGCCCAGAGCCCAGAGTGGAGAGTACTATCTGCGAAGTAGCTACCTTACATAAGGTACCTACATGCACAGTAATGCTCTGGTTTCCAAAGCACCGCCATGTCTGCCCTGCCCACCGTGCCGCCCTGGCCTATGGCGCTCATCCTACCGCTATTCGTGTATTGGGCTTCTGCTCGTGACCGCCATCTAGCCCACTAAATCTTCCGACCTGTCACCTGTGCGACTAGGTACTTGCAACTTGGGTATCTCAGGTAGGCAGGCACAAGTTGCACTGCAGGTAGGTAGGCAGGCTGGCAGGCAGGCAGGCTGGCGAGGTGAGGCTGGCAGGCCAAAAGCAGATCAGAAACCTACCGCCTCACAAATTCCCATGCATGCTCTTGCTATGTAGCGCCACTGACGGTCGTGAGGTCAGCATAACGAGCGAGTTGGCAACACGATGCGTACCAGGAATCACGAGTTGAGCCCCTATTCATCGTCGGTCTAACAGCGCTTCTACCATATTCGTCCCTCTGCCCTACCCGGTAGATGCCTCGAGGAGCATGAGTTTCTAGCTGCGTCTTCCACAGTAACTTCACTCCTTACTTTGTTAATAGGGTTATGCTGAGTGGGTGGCGTTGAGGAAAAAGCGTTTAATGAGTGTGGGGAAATCTGACTGGTTCCTGCTGAGAGGGAAAAAAGACGGCAAAACCGACACTGATCTGAGGGGTCGTGTTTCCTTTCTCATTCACTTGCACTTCTTCATGCAATCTAACAATACGGCAGATACAAGTGTGACAGGAAATCTTCTTCAAATGTTTGCCACCTCTTCTGGTCTATGAAGATTTTTCTCGTTCTGGCAGATGGCCACCACAGCAGATAGCGTGGAGACAAGGTAGAGTCAGCAAAAAAAGAAGAGGATGAAAAAGAAAAGGTAAACAGACGAATGCGGCATATTGTTTTTTCCTTTCCTAATGCGGCGCGTCCCGCAGCGCACAGTTTGAGGGGTGTTGGGCTTTAGGCACCTGGCCCCATGTTGGAATACGTGCCCACCGCTGCCTGAAACGGGCTTTCGATGTGTCTCTATCTCTCGCTACCTTACCTTCGCTCTATCCAGTCCCCAGAAAGAATGTATCCCAATAGGCACGCAGCGGGCTGCGGCACACACGCAACCCCACACAAAGGGGGGGAAAGAAGTCGATGGGTGTGGAAAGACGCTCTCCCACAGCGCTCGCAGAGCAGCGTCGCATCTGCTGTCCTGGTTGCCGGGCTGCGCATTACGTAACGGAAAGAGAAAGGGGAAGAAAAAAAAACACACGGGAGGATCCGCATGCCCAAACAATCAAGATTGGCCCTCGTCTTGTACGAGACGACGTAAGGTATGGAGTACGGATACCCCGTATTAGAAGGGGGTGAACCCAATTGCAACGCACATGCATTGGTGTCTCTGTCGCTCATCGAGGGCTAGCCCATCCCCAGCTAGGATTTTGAGATGATGGCCTGACTTAGCATTTTTCTCACCCTACCCATCAACCACAGGCCTGGACAGGTACTTTACCTGCCGAGGAGGGGGTTTGTCTGGTTGCATCTTATGACAGACAGCACCCGCCCACCGAGTCAGACGTCATCCTTTCAGTCAGACGCACTCGCCGTACTCATCGGGCATGCACGGCCGTCTCAGCAACACGCACGCCCTTCAAGATGGTCTTGTAACGCCCCGAAATGAATCACTTGCACTCTAAAGACGATGACTGCCCTGATAGCAAAGTACAACTCTGTGAGCGACGGAGCAGCTGCCAGGCCTTCACTCCAGACCGGGCCGTGTGGTTCAAGCGACCGCATCGGACAATCGTACACGTCTGGTTCGTCCACACAAATCTCGGCCGTCTCACATGTTCCTTTCGTACATGTCACTGGGCTTGCACTTGAAACAAACTTCCATCCTCACGTGCACCTCCCCCTCTTTACCGTGTTCATAGATACCTAGGTAGGCAAACAGTCCCGTGGCCTAAGGTACATGAGGCTATCAGGTTCAGTAACCTGAGCTCCGTCGTTGCATTCGACATGTTATCCGTAACTGTCTGTACTGATGTGCCAGTTCCCATCGAGTGATATGTCATTGTCTTCGGGTGAAGAGCGGACAAACCTGGTCTCGACCTCCTCCCTTCTGCCAGGCAGGAGGAGGGCCGACTCGTTCGTAGCATTGCCCCTCCTCTTGCAATACAACAGTCAAACAGCTGCAATCTGTATCGTGCAGCGCATCGGTAATACAACCTTGTAAGAGGAAGAGAGAGAAAAGGCGAGCATACACCAACCCACCAGTTCCCAGCGTTGACATGGCGCGGTTCTCTAGACGACTGCTGCTGCTGCTCCCAAGGTCTCGGGGAAGATTGCTTGAAGATCAGTCAGAGGACACCATCGCCTCGCCCGATATCCCTTGGCATCTACTACAACGAGGATACGAGCTGGGTGCTCGCAGTCTGTCGACAAAGCATGCTGAGTGATGCGGGGCGTTTTTGGCGGGGTGTGTGGGGGTGGTATCTCAGTAGAGCGGGATGTCGTCACACGTGCGCTGGTTGGTGGTCACGGGACCGAATGGTTCCGCAACGTAACCTGGTTCTTCGTTCGAGGAAGACGACGGTATTTGATCACATGTTCAAGCTGCGGAGGCTCATGCCTTGATCTACGGGCGAATGTCATGATCTACGGACGAATGCCATTTCGATGAATGGAGCCGTCAATGCTGTCGTGAATCCTGCAACGCGGCTTCAAAGAGGACCACCGAACAGCCGCAAAACCGCAGCTGGGGGTGGACCTGCGTGCTCCAGGAACGGAAAAGGCGTTGTCTGTCCGACGACTTAGGCCTCCACTGTTGATTGTCTCTTCTCCCTCATAAGCATCCTGTTATTAGTGTCATTCGAACTGAAGCCAATTGGGCTCTTGAAATGGCCAGGAGTTGCGTTGTGCGTCGGCACAGGCCCTAAGACGCCGTGACCGAATATCACCAAGTGCCATAGACAAGCCCTGCTAGAATAGCTTGATTGTCGTCCGATATGCTTTTGAGTGGCTCTCGTCTTGGAGACACGCCACCCAAACGTACCGTACGGGCAGGGCTTCCCGCTCGTTCTCCTGCAAAACCGATGTCTCCTCCACTTTCACAGTTGTAGGCTAGCTGTGTACGTTTCAATGCGGAGGCATCTCAATCTTCCAAGTTTTTGTGACAATAGATGCGTTCCACGCTCCACGGCCGGGGAGTAGGCGATTCAACCATGTCCCATTACGCGGCAGGCCTACTTAAGACCGTCCACTTACCAGTCTCATCGCTCAGCAGGACACATGTTGGCGTCAGAGAGGGTGCACCCTATAAACCCCTTCAACCACTTGCGAGTTGAAGTAAGAAAGCATAATTTTCTGTTTACAGTCTACAGTCGATTCGGCCGAAGGCACTACATTCCTCGTGGTTGATTGTATATATCCCTGCTCTATAGGTCCTAAGAGACACCCTTTCCACGTTCCACTCTCTGGTCAGCCTCCATTTCGAGCTCCCACAGCCCTATACAACGTTCCAAGCCAAAGGAATCAGAAACCAGTAAATGGCACCCTTGTCTCCTTTGACTAGTTAGCAACCGAAACTCTTGTTGGCCAAAACTCCCTGCGGCTTTCATGGCTCAATGAATCAACTATCGTTGCACTAGAGGGATTACAGGTCCCCTTTGACTTCCATCTCTGTCTGCTTCTGCTAAGCTTGCATACCAAGTGTCACTCACCCAGCCCAACCTTTGCTCCTTGAACATAGGCAGGCCAGTCATCAAGCTCAGCCAACTTTACCATCACAAAGCGCAACGTCACAGCATGGCAGAGGCAGTGTTTGCTCGATATCTTCGATTTAGTCATCTCGTCTATGCTCTATTTAGATGGGCCATGACGATGGATGCTATGTACAACAACAGAGTACATCAGCCCGATCCCCCTCCTGCCTTGTCTCGCAGTGGAAGATGTGGGGTGATGAGGGGATATATACGTCCAACAATTACACAAAACAACCCGTGATAGGGGAATTGGGGAGGGAGAGCGGGGAGGAGAGGGGCACCCCTGAGGAAGGACCCGAATGCTCGAGCCCATTAGCCTTCGGTCGGCCGAACCCTTTGCCCGATGCAAAAGAAGTGGTGGTGTGAAATATGTACAACACGAGAAAGAAAGACGAGCCCATTATTGACGAAGGCACCGGCCGTGAGAAGCATGTCCCAGATCCCACGATGGTGGCGCGACGCAAAGCCATTTCATGCAATGCAATGCAGTGCAAAGCGATGCGATGCGATGCACAATCGCAAGATGCTGGAAGAAACTGAATAAACACCGCGCTTTTCCCCAAAATCTTTTGAAAAAGATGACTTGTTCCGTTGACGCCCAAAAACATCGTTTCCGCTTTCGGTTGGTTGACACGAAGTAGTGGCTGGAGAAGTCCTTCTACCACGTGAAACTCTCTTCGAAAAAGTCAACCACCGTACCCTCGTCCTGAACCTCTCTCGCCGCCGCTCTTACGTCGTCGGCCAGAGCGCCGGGTCCGCAGACCGTGACACACATGGCGCCCATCTGCTCCGAGACCTCCCGCTTCATGAGAAGGGGTACGTTGGGGCGTCCCGGGAACATCTGGACTGTTGTCGAAGCAGACACGATCTGCTGCGAATTTTGAGGGCGGGTGATGTAGAGCTGAATGCGGAGGATGTCCTTGCGGTTGGGCAAGCGAAGGACGGTATCCATCCAAGGACGAACCCATTCGAGGGCCTCGTAGTCGCGCACGATCCAGACGAGGGTGATGCGGCGGGTGGCGACGCTGCCGTTGTTGTAGCCGTCGATGAGGGGCTTGAGGTAGGACATCTGGTGGGTGATGCCCGTGGCGCCGGCAAACAGAACAGCGTGGCCGTAGGAGTCGAGCGAGTGGTGGCCAGCGTAGGGACCCTCGACGCAGGCCTTCATGCGGATCGCGCGGTCACCGCCCGCGCGGGCAACGTTGTACAGGTCGCGAGTGAAGCCGGAGTGAGCGCCTATGACGAAGGAGATGGAGGTTGTCGAGTGCTTCTTGTCGACGGCGGTCAGGGTCGTCTTCTCCTCGTCCAGAGGCAGCACGGTGTGATCGGGAATGTGCTCGACCCAGGCGATGGAGAAAGGATGGCAATCCCAGGGACGGATGTCCTTGAAGCGCAAATAGGCGTGGGTGCCGGGCTTGACGTCGACGTAACGGGGCAGGTTCATCGTGACTCGGGTGCACTGGCCGGGCACAGCCTCGATAATGGCGTCGGTGGTGCCACGGTCGGACCAGTTCATGTAGGCGACACGGATGATGCGGGCCATGCGCTCGAGGAACCAGAGGATGAAGATGGCAATCATCCAGGGGAGCTGAGGAAGACCGCCGGGCATTCCAGCGACGGCGCAGTGGATGTACGTCATGGCGAAGATGAAGAAGCCGAGGAGGATGTGGACATTGAGGAAGGTCTCATAGAAGGCATGGCGAACCGGCGAGAGAGAGAGTATGGCAATGACAATGAGAGCGAGAGTGCCAGCCATGCCGGAGCCGATGAAGAGCTCGTTGGACATTCTATGCCAAACGCCATCCCATCCGCTGTCGGCAACCTGGACGATGAGCCAAGCGATTGTGTGAATGACGGCCTCGGCGACAGACATACGGCCGACCCAGCGATGGAGGAGGTTGTACGTGTCGAAGCTGACGTGCAGCATGCCGATGAGCGGATTGTTGCGGCCGGCCAGGATGATGAGGGGAACCATGTTCACGACAGAGAGGGTTCCGGAACGGCCACGGAGCTCGGCGCAGAATGCGTACATGTTCTTGTTTTCCCAGTCGAGGAAGAACATGTAGACCATGTTGCTGAGCAGGTAGAAGGCGAGGATGGCGGTGTGCATGCGGGAAGGCAGGGTACCGATGCCAATGGCGCTGGAAAGCCTGATCTCCTTGTTGTGACGCTTGTTCCAGAGAGGAGCGTACATTAGGTGCTTCTTCAGGCCGGGCATCCAGCTCCATTGGGCCGTCTTCCAGTAGTGTTGTCTCTCACCGTCGACGGACATTGCTGTGACGTGACGGAGCTGGGCCCAGAGGATGCGGCCAACGGTGATGGCAAGGACGAGGACAGCCATGCCTCCGAAGCTGGCCCAGAGCATGTCCTTGAAGAGCATGTTGACTGGCTGGTTGACGCCGTCGAGGTTGGAGTGGTAAGGAGAGATGGTCGAGGTCGGAGTGGCCTCGGCATCGGCGGCGTGAGCACGCTCGAGGAGAACCTTGGTGGGGAGCATGTCCGCCACCAGGCCGGCGAACCTGCGCCGGTGAAAGTCCATTTGGTCTGTTTCCTTGCTAGTCTTTTGCTGACGACTCTCGGAGTCGATGTCGAATAGTAAAGTAAGGTAGCTGTTGTCCCCGGGCGGAAAGGAGCGAACCCGATATCGTCAGGGGCGACTGGATGCGGTCAGGTTGATTGCTGCGAGGCAGATAGATCGATCTTGTCGGCAGATGTTGCAAATTTGCTGGAATGGTCCGGCAAAGTCGGAGGGAAAAGGGAGTCGGCCAACTGTTATTGAGAGTCGCGATCGAGTTACAATGTCATTGTCCAGGGGCCGTACAGCAAGTGACAAAGAAGTTGTGGTGACCGGGGTGACAGCAAGCCTGTTTGGAAGCAATCAAGCCTTTGTAAGTACCAGCACAGTGTCTAGAATGACGTGGGATGAGTCGAGGCGAGGTCGCGACCGATGTTGATGGCTTGTGTTCTTGATATGATATGCAAGTCGGGTCCAGTGCCGTCGTCGTTTGCACAGGGGCGGTAGATGAGTTGGCGATCCCAAGTGGGCTAGGACGATCTGAATCTGGCCGAACAGGTGCCGGCTCGACGGGAATCTCGAAAAGGAGCGTCTCGAGACCTCAACGGCGGAGGAGGGCCTGAGCAGGAATGGATAGACGCGTGGTGGCGGTGGTACTGACGTATGGGAACGGAAGACGGAAGCGACGTCAATATATTGTGCGTCTCTTGGGTGTGCAGGGCTTCGCAAGGAGTGGTGCCGTGATCCTTTTCGGAATATGCCTTAGCCTCGAGCAACTCGAAAATTCCCGTTTCCTGTGTGTGGGGAAGCAACGCAACACACACACAATGGGAGGATGCGAGTTGGGTCTGGTTGAATGGCAAGAGGCGCGTTCCAGAGGGGGTGTGAGTGATGGAAGGGGGGAGTGAGAAGGGGAAAAGTCAACAGTAGTGGTGACCTCTTTCGTGGGGATTTCTTTGTTGTTTCCTTGTTCGTCCAGAATATGACGAATGAAGTGAAACAAGACAAGATGAGTGACTGTTGAAAAATAATCCAAATGAGTCGCAGTGTCTTGTGGCTGAGAGAAGAGGTGTGGTGGTGAAGCCCAGTGTTGGCTGTGGAGACGAATAACGAGTGTGTACCGCCGCTGGCGATGGGAAGGTTGCTACTGAAGAATGGAAAGAACGAATGTGGGCTTCTTTTCGAAGGGTTCTGAAAAGAATGACTGACTTGGTGGGTTGAGTGAGTGAATCAGCTTGTCACCAGGCAGGTGTGAAGAAGAGAAGCGAATGACGTTGGGTTGGACAAGCCAGAATGAATGGAAGGAGCGATTTTGGCGGTCGCAGGTTGCAGCTGCCCCTGAGTGAGGTTGGGTTTGGGTCCAGGCAGGTGCAGGTGCAGTCGGGTCACGGCTGTTCTTTCCGTTTGGTACTGCCACTGCTGCCGGTGTAACAATGTGCAAATGACTGGCGGTGAATCAGAAAGAATCCCCAGATCGATGGTTAGTCCAGTTCCTTCCAGTCCAGTCCAGTCCAGTCCAGTCCTTCTTCCTTTTCCCCCCTGTCTTTTTCTTGTCTTGCTTGGTCTTGGGGGCCCAGGCTGTGTTTCTTGTTTGTTGGCGGTAGCGAAACGAAGATGGGGTACAATGGGAGAGTGAAAACGTTTCCAGCCTCCTTTCTTTCAAAGAAGGTATTCAAAAGAAGAAAAATACTCTGTAGAAATGGGTACAGAGGCTTCAAAAAGGTCTCACCAAAAGGAGGCGAGGACCACGAGAGAGATAGGTGTTGATGTGGTCGAAAAAGGTCAGCAGTGACTACCCACCAAAGGGGAGGAAGAGAAACAGAGAATGGTTGGGATGGGCTAGGCCGGCGTATCGAGGGCGGCGAAGGGACTCAGGTACTTTTATTAAGAGAACTGGTCCGTCTTGATGCTGCTCCCGCCGTGCCGTGGCATGGCCGGGGGTCGGGATGCCATGCTGGACCAGACCGAGCCAGAACGACAGGTCAGGATGGGCCAAGGGGGTGTGACCACGACGACAGGGGTCCTTGGTAGCGCCGCCGAGAACGAAAGAGAGAGCCTCCTTGTTCGTCTAGCACATGGATACAAGTACGGATACCAACTGCGAAGTGTTATGCTCACTGCTGGATCTTTTCTGCCTCAGTCTGCTCTTCGGGGGCATTCTGTACTCCTACTGCTGCTGCTGCTGCTGCTGCTGCTGCTGACTGGGATTGGTAGCACGCTCGTGGCCCGTCAAACAGTTGGAATGTGTCTCCCTTGACGCATCATGGCCATCGCTCCAAGGGTCGGCGTGGCGTGCAAGGGCGGACGGGAATGATTGGATCGACTGGGACCGTCTCTCTCCATCCAACGCACAGCAGCAGCCTACGAAATCCATATCCCACTGGGGCCAAGGTACTTGTGCGCCGCACCATTCTGGGCGGCAGCCGCAGATGCGCTACGAACGATGAGGTCTAGCTGCTCGTCCGACAACGCATGGCATCGCAGGTGAGCCACTGCGAGAGCCCAAGGTACCTGCGTTGGACGGGCATACGTGGTGCGCTAACGATGTACCCCTTTTCTTCCTTTCGCCTTTCTTGCGCGGCTATCTGCAGATAACGTACCTAGCGTGCGAATACATAGGTACACGAGGTATCCTTCTCAGGTCTCGCTCCTCTTCACCTGGAGAGTGCAGAATACAGACGCCCTCGCCAGGGGTGGTTGAAATGCCCGCGAGACCATCTGCCCATCTAGTCGTCAGCCTAACCCAACACCGATCCTTTGAATGCTGGAATGGAATCACCGCGCCCTGCAAATCGGCCCATGTGCCGAGTCGCTCATGCCAGATCACCAACAGATTGATCGCAGCTCTCTCTCTCTCTCACTGCGGCCTACCTTTAACTTACTCGGCACACAGTATTCAAGAGGGTAAAGAAAAGGAGGGACGACGGTGGTCCAGGGCCGCCCGCGGACAGGGATGGCATCGACGCGCTGTAACGTGCATCCTGTACCTTTCATTATTATGAGGTGTATGGGGTTTACTATGAAAATCCATGGACGGGTATCCGTAAGATGTCGCACTAGGGAGGACGATCCCTGGCCGCCAATCATTCGGATCTCTTGTCACCGTTCGCTGAGGCTGAAGGGATACTCCTTGACCGCTTGGCCTTGCGTTGCCGATTGCCATGATTTTCATTCGCTTCGCCTGCGCACGCACACGTGTAACTGAGCTAATATCAGTACTGAGTCACTGACTGGGCTGCTGGGCTGGCCACCTTTAACCCACCCAGCCCAACGAGGATCGTAGTAATATCGTCGCATCTCCGCAGAACTATAATTGTAAGTTGTATACAAGGCAATATACGGTTAGATAACCGTGATGAACCATTTCGACGACCAACTTGTGGAATGGACCGAGAGATCGGAATGTCCCTTGCCAATGTCTCCTCCTTGTCTCGTCTTACCTGGGCGAAGAGGGGAAAAAAAAGAGAGCAAACAATTGTCCACCGTCCACAACTGAAGAGGATGCCTTCTCGGTGCTCGAGAAAAGACCACATATGATCCTTCGCGACTGCGACAAGCCGAGCGGGCTCACTTGGCGAAAATCAGGAACCCGAAGCCTCTGACTGGTTGACCAGACGGCCACGCACAAAAGTCAATGACCCAATGCATTCGCCCATCCAAACGCAAACCGTCCGTCCTGGTTTGGTGTGGTGTGGACCGTGTGGTGGTGGCTTGCTGCCAGCTGCCTCCGTCGATTTCACCTGGCCGCATTCCCTGGCCAAACGAGCATCGTGACTGGGCCAGTGTTTGCCGGCCTGCTCGCCATATTCTTGGCTTCCGACTGGCCCCTTTCTCTGTACTTGGTACAGGCTGGTCGCTCTCGTTTGTCGTCGTCGTCCACTCGCCATTCAGATTCTCAGTCTCCTGCTGCGGTGCGGTGCTGACCGGGGGGTCCAGGCCACCAGGCTTTTGACAGGCAGCCTGGGCGGTATCATGGAGGGGCTGTGCTCACTGCTCGATTGCCTTCAAATGACGAGGGGGAAAAGACCAGACGAACGGGGCCTGTGACCCGGCCGGGATCCTCACAAAGCTTCGCGTACGGCCAATCGTCTGTGCTCTATCCGTACTGAACTTGAGATACCAAGAAGAGTGGCAAGTCCTTGCGAGTGATTGGTTCTCGTCTCTCTTGATCGCTGTATGGTGGGGGACCCTGAGGAGAAACCTGAACCTGAACCCGACATTTTGCACATGGCATTGGTATGACTGATTAGTGATGTACCATGTACATAGTAGCGAGAGCTACACATATTCACTCCACCGTAAGTGAGCAAGATTGCTTCCTTTTTCTTTGGTCGTCTGGGCCTCTCAACCCGCCGCCCAGCCGCCCCGGAGCATGTTCACAGGTGTGTTCTTTTGACGGGCCACCCCCTTGCTTGCTGTCATTGGACTTGACATTCGCGAATATTGTTCGACTCCTGCTTCAGGTTTGGTCAAAGCTGCCCCACGACGCTGATTGTCGAACACTCCAGCCGGCCGTTTCTCTCGAAGCGAGAGACATCACGGTCCATCACCCAAAAACCAAACCATCTCGCTTCCATGCCCTCTTCGTTTCCGTTTCCTTCTCACGTCTCTGCACGAACGCTTACCTGAACGGCTTGGTCCGGAGGCGCACCAAGCTGCATCTGGCTGGGCGAGCGAGCCACAAACCAGACATTTAGAACCCGTCCGGTCGGGCGCCACGAGGCCAAAACGTTCCCCAAGATCCAGCAACCCAGATTTCCATAGATATCCCTTCCCGGTCAGAGTCGCTGCGGATGCAACGCGTGCACGAACTCGCGCTACCAGGCCGCTTCGGGCGGTAATTAGTGCGTTACAGGATGCCATCCGAATTCCGATTTCGTGTGGAAACAGGTGACACAGACATCCGGGCTGAACTCCAAAATAGCCGTACCAGTTAAGCCGCGCACGTGATTAATGGGGGGGAGCTGTCTTAAAATGCGCAGATATCATCGTATCCATCTTGGACGAACCCCTTCGTAACTCATTGTCCAGACCATCCGTACTTGTACACGTATCTCGAACGTATCTCGATGGATAAGACGGCAACTTTGACGCTCGGTTCTCGTGCTTCTGACGATCAATTCTCTGTAAGGCCTGACGTTCTCCAGCCTGGTTGAACATTCAACCGTTGAAGTGTTGGCCAAACTGTGGAAGCATGTGAATCGAAAACCCCTCCCTCCCCATTGCGCCCACCCTTTCGTCTCAGTCATAATGCTCTGCCGTCCCTTCTCGGCCGACTTTGCCGTGGCATTCATTTGACGAAATCTGACGACATCTTGTCGGATCCCACCGCTCGCTCACATCATCTCTGGCCATGGACGTCCTGCATTTACCATATCTGGGCGATCCTGTCCTTACTTTCCCTGCCGCCGAGCGCTTGGGATCGAACAATCTTCAGACGATTTCTTCTGTTGGTGCTGGGATCCAGCCGCCTGATCACTGGCGAGTCGTCATCTGTGCGCCACCCACCCCGGCCCGACAATTTGAACTCAGACTACTATGTAGAGTTTCTTCGTGATGGCGCCTGTTAGGCCTGCAGCTGCAGTTTGTGGAGCCTGTGTGCGTGGCCTGTTCTGATCTCCATGTTAAAAGACTCGCACGTCAAAGCTCTGTCTGGCTTAGAAGAAAACCGACTCCATCCGCATAGGGCTCACTCCCCTGTTGTCGCTTTCTTTCCGAAGAAATAGAATGGCCGATCGATAGTGTACGGTAGTGCCCTTCACTATGAGGATCCAGACTCTTGGGAGGAGATTCGCAAGATATCTCCACTGAGAGGCGGAGCGTCGAGCCGACAAGGGTTTCCCTGTGTCAAGTCGCGGCTTCTCCATTTCACATTTATCAGACGTTAACCACATCGGTCCCCCAGGCGAGCTGCGAACTTTTTCTTCAGTGGCCTCTAATTAGGGCGCAGCAGTACCTCAATATGGCGATTCCCTCACCTCGGCCGCGAACAGATTGCGGGATGTGACGGTGTAGCCGTGCCCGTACCCCATCTGAATCCTTGCGCTCTTCCAGCTCGGTGGGGACACCCCATGTCAAGCGACGTCGCGAACAAATTAAAGAACCAAGCCATCCCAGCACGCTCTTCCCGGAGACCGAACCGAAAAGGGCGCTTCTGCCTTTTGAGAACCCCTCCTCCGTCCCCGTGCCCGCCGCTTTGCTCCCTCTGCTGCTCGCAACCGCCTGGCCGGGTCGTCCAGAGTGGCCGCAGCAGCAAAAGGCGAGCCGCCCACGGCGTACACCTACTGTACTGTCACGGAGTATCCGTACGCAAGAGCTCAAGGCAGCCCAGCCCTGTCAGGCCAGTAGAGTGCCCTGGGAGGACAACGGGCAAAGGTGGACGCGGTGAGGTGTTTGCGGCTCGCCCACCAGTGCCACCACCCATGAAGTCATTTGCTCGTTCGGTGGTGACCTGTCGTTTCAACGATATTGCGCGCCCCGTACGCTTCAGGTGAGCGTTGGCAAGCGTGCGTGGCATGCATTAACCACCGCAAACGGGCGGCGGCCTGGCATGTGGTCTCTCCAGCATGTGGTGGTTGAAGGCTCGACGCCCGAGATTTGCGCAGACTTCGTGATACTTCGCGCAAGGTGTCGCAGTCTCATATTCGGGGCCAATTCATTTCTGTGCCGTCCTTCTGTGGCGTTCTGAGTGGTCCTCGTGAGTCTCCATCTTGTTTCTCGAGCTTGTCGACGTCTTGGCGATGGAGCATGTCAGCGTTAGTTAGAATTCTTGGAGGTCCTTTGGGGCCGCTTCGGTTGGCCTGAGATCAGTTGGGGGGCCCCTTCGTCGATTCCCTCACTGACGTTCTCTTCTGTAGCTCACCGAGATAGCCGTGATGTCGAATCTGCGAGTATCATGTGTGCCGTGCAGCCGTGACCGCGTGGACCTTGCGAAGCGTCTGAGCGCCATCTCCATCCATATCTAGCTCATCTCGATCCTTGAAACAAAGAGAGGATGTTGAGTGCGAGTAATACTGCGTAAGAGGATACTTGTACGTGTAAAGGCGCCGGGCCGCTGACGGTGACAGCGGGCGATCAAGTGACAGCGTCTGAGAAATAGTGCTCGTAATCAAATGCTTCAAGCAAGCTTGCCGAAGTTGTGACAGCGAAATTGATGAGGTTGCTGGGCAGCTCTGCGACAGATGGTGTCGACTGGCAGCTTGGGGCCAAAGCTGACTCAGCGGCAAGGGTCGCGTGTGATGACATAATGCTAAAAGATGACTAAGACTGACATCTCACCGATGACCGTCACGTGCACCTCCGGCCTCTCGGAGCTGCAGCTTGACGACGGGCTGGCTGTGACGGCTCCGGAAAATTCCATAACATCACGGCCCCAAACATCAAATCACCTCCCAAGCCATTGAGGCCGCAATCATGGGTGCCAGCGAGTCTAAGCCGTCCTCCAACACGCCACCACACCTGTGGAAGGCGTAAGTCTCTTCCGAACTGCCTGAACTAATCGCCTACCCTCGGGCGTGTGCTGTACATGACCGGCTAACCAGCGCAACAGCTCAGGGCCCAACGGTATCTCCCACGACCTCGTCGAACAGCTACAGACCACTGCTGAGGTAAACTACCGTCTTCCCACCCCGGTGACGCGCCCATACACTCTCCAGCCACTCCCAATCGCACTTCCTTCCTCCGTCTCGGCGTTCCTCTTGCGCGATTTCACACACATGCACCACCCGCCATCCCAATACATACGAAGCAATTGCTAATACGTCACGTCCGCGACACCACAGACCGATGCGTCCCGCGCCCAGCTCTCCGAGCTCCAGATCCAGGCCCGCGTCGCCGAGGAGCTGAAGCGCCTGCAGGCCAAGGAGTCCGAGGCGCTCAAGCTCGCCCACGAAAAGCTCGCCGCCGAGGAGAAGCCCGCGCCCGAGGGCCAGCGCAGCCACGACGTCGTCACCCGCGACATCGAGGCCCTGCGCGCCAAGCTGGCCGACCGCAAGAAGATCCGCGACCTGCCCGAGGGCGTCGAGGCCGCCCGCAGCGAGGTCGTCCGCTGCCTGCGCGACAACGACCGCCGGCCGCTCGACTGCTGGAAGGAGGTCGAGGCGTTCAAGGAGGAGGTGAAGCGGTTAGAGAAGGGTTGGGTTGAGAAGGTCATTTCGTAAACAGAACAGGGCAGAGAAATGGTGGTGACATTCGTATTGCAAAGGTGCCAGGGGCGGGTCACAATGCGGTAATCCCTTTTTTCGTCCGTCTCTTTATATTTGGTTTGCGGTCTCTGCGACGGACGATCAGCGGACGGGTTGGCTGCGCCAGTCGACGGGACGAGTTGGAGGGCAGTAGATGTACAACATGCCATGGATGGCAAAGATAAAAGTGTATAGATGGCGAATGAACCAGTCACAGCATATGCGGACATTTTTTTGCAGTTCATTTCCGGGACACATGTGATAACTACATTGAAAGATTCATCATCCCAATTCGTTTTCCGTATCATTAGGTGCCATTTGAAATTGTCTCGAGTTTTATCAGCATCGTCCTTGAGCAAGTTAAGTGTCACCATTTTGTAGGTGAAACTTACTTCGCCGTTGGCCTCAGGACTGTTCCAGCATTGTCTGGGTGTGATTTCACATTCGTTCGGCCTCATGTGTTTGATATTCGGGACTGGCTTGGTCTACGGGTCCTCTCCGTCAACGCCATCTACAACGTCACCAGCTTCTGCAGCTTCCGCCTGTGCCTTTGTCCTAGCAGCCAACATCTCCTCTTTCCTCCTGAGCCCCTCGGCCCGCTTCCGCTCCCTCCTGGCCGCCGCGTCCTCCCACTCGACACCGCCCTCACCCAACTTCGCCGGAGGTCCCGCCACGGCTTCCTGCAGCGCCGCGCGGAACCTCGCGATCCTCGCCGCGTTCTCCACGAAGCGCTCGTTGGCAATCCGCACCAGGTCGCGCAGGTAGTCTGCCGAAACGGTGCAGCACGTGGCGCCGCTCTCGTCATCGACGTAGCCCACGAGACTCTCCAGCCCAAGCCCCATCGTCCTGACACCCACGACGGGGGTCGTCGGCGGAGGTACCGAGGCATCGTCGTGCTGCGTCGCAAGGGCGGGCAGCAGGTTCAGGGCGCCGCTTTCGCGGAACCCGGCTGCCATGGCGCACTTGAGGATGAGCTGGGCGTGGGCCAGGGATGCCGTAAGAACGTGGAGAATCTGTGCAGTCGTTAGTGATGTGTGATATAACCGGTTGAAGGGGCGCGGCAGCATGTCTCCCCCCCCTATCTTGCATGAGGGAACCATGCAAACGTGCTAAGCGAGGCGAAGAGACATACCATGGGCTCGAACTTGAAGTGTATAAGCCGCTTCCTCCGGCGCCCAGACTGCTCTCTCCCCGACTCTCCGGAACCCACGCCACGCGACACCTCGGCAGCACCCACAAGCCCAAGACCACTCAACAACGCATCGTCTCCATCGTCTGACACTGCAACGGGATCGTGCGATACGAACAACCACGTGCCGCCGCCTCCCTTCCCGCCAGGTCCCGCTATCGTGGCGAGGTTGCCTGCATCCTCGTTCTGGACGCTGTCTCCAGAGGCAGGAGCCGCCTTCCGGCCTTCAAGAAAAACACTGACCCGTCCGGCGCAGCTGCTCGTGGTCACGAAACCCTCGAGGGCGTTGAGCTCGTTAATTAGCTCGCGGATGCCCACGTCCACGGACCCCTTGGGCGAGGCGTCGGTGTACTCCGCGTCCGGGACGCTGAGCTGCTGCAGAATCTTCTCCTTGCGGGCCGTGAAGGTTGCCGGTGGGGATGGCAGTTGACTCCTGTGCCGTTGCTGCTGCGGTGGCATATTTTCCGTGGTTTCGAGGGGTGTGAGTGGGGGGCGGGGTGAAGGAGATCACGGGGGTGGTGGCGGACGACGAAGGTTGCAGGCCACACTGCTTCTCTCTCGCTGTCTCCGGTGATGCAGAGGATGGAAAGGAGCCGTCTGGGGTACGTCGGGCGTTGGGCTGCCTCTCCTTGTGTGTTTGTTGGCTTCTGCCTTGTTTTGGGTCGAGGTTGGCGTGTAAGTGAGGTTCCGACTGACAAGAGTCAGAAAATTGTGTGTATTGGGTGGATGTGGGAGGTACTCCCACAGTGTCATTTCACAGAAGATGCACGGCGTTTCGTCGGCTTCTGCACCGATACCAAGCTTATTTTCCCACGCTGCTGCTGTGCTACCCTCCGATGCGACCCTGCATGACCAAAAGACCATGCCATCATCTATGATAATCAGGCTGATGGCCAGTGGTTGGGTCACGGCTTGGATCTAAAGTCTGGCTCTGCCAAGCCCACGAAAATGTCTGGGCTCGCCCACGGAGCGTTTGGTTGATTCGCTGAAAGGCGCCAGCTTACTATAGAGATTCACATCTGGGCCGCACCGCCAAGATGAATAGATTAGATTCTACTATATTGCAAGGCCCGTCTCCCACTTTGAGGGCATCACGAAGCCTTGGGATGACACCGAGTGCAGGCGGTGTCCGGTATGCTCGTCGCGACAACCTTGGAACCGGTACGTCCTACCAACATTGTGGGCTTGGTCCCCAGAATACGTGCTTTCTTCTCTTGTCGCTCTTGTTTCTGGTATCTGTCAAGTATACCCAGTTTCTATCGTATTTCAGCTTGCTCATGAGTTGGTTGCTCGTGAGAACGTCCGACCATTCGAGGGGCGGGTTAGTGATTTGCAAGTTGACGAAGTACGATATCGCAGCGTTGCGTATGAATATTGCGACCCGAGACACCAACAGCACTTTCACGCTTCGATCGATATATTAATTATCAGAGCTTCACACGCAACGGAGTTGAGGGCCGCATCTCCACGTCGCATTTCAGGCTTTTACCGGGAAAAGGCCTGGTTGATCCGGAGATCATATGTAACATCACACCACCGTAAGTAAATCAATCGCAGCGAATAGGACGCGAAAATCCGCGTCTCACGAAACAACACATAGATTCTCCACACATCTTGTGCGCGGTAGCAGAGCAGTTCAAGACGTGAACCAAAGTGGTCGCTATGAGGTTTCCCATTAGGAGGGTGTGAATTATGACAGCCAAGTTCGTATATTCCTCCCCGAAAGCTCTGAGAAAGCGATGCAACAGCGGAAGCCCCCACAGAATGGCTGTACTCAACCCTGAGTATCCTGACTAGACATGTAAGATTTGATAAGAGACACTTTTCAGAAAGTCACCAAGCCTGAGCGTGCATCTGATGTTTGCCTCACTTCCTGGCCGCCACCAATCCGTGTTGTTGAACGGGAACTGGTGAATGGACATGTCTTGTAGCAGTAAAACATAAGGCACTTCTCGGGACCGTGCCTTGCGATAACTTGTAGCAATTACTCACTGCGCTTCGGACTTCACCAAGAGACTTTGACCGTCGAAGACGACTATTCGAAATATACCAGCACCTTGCCTCTGTAGAACAGGGCGTGTCGAAGTTACTTCTTCTGATTCCCAAAAAAACCCATGGCAAGCTCACAACAACGTTGTCTCAACAATGTCACGTTCAATTTGCTTGCCTGCTGAATCGTGACTTGGATAGTGTCGTCTGCAATCAATATTTCCTCCAATCCACTGGTACTGACAAGACACTCCCACTACTGGTAGCAAATTCTTCAATCGGTACTGTACGAAGCGGAAGGTGGTCACGAGTCGGATCTGTGCTTATCTGGATGTCGAAAAAATGATCTGCGTGACCTTTGCTTGTGCGTTATCAGTTAACAGCCATGTTCACGTGGATGAATGTTAGCAAACCATCAGCCCCGTCGCAAGTCCCACCTTGGCCCAGATGCGGGGTCTCAGTGGGACAAGAGGCCAGAGCCTCAACAACACGTTTCTCAAACTTCACTCATCATCCTCATGCCAAGTCATGACACTTTCATCGTTTATCATTGTTCTATCTACTGTGTAGGGTATCGTATCCGCCATGTGCGAAATACTTCATGGTCCTTGACCAGAATTCATCCGGAACGCCAGCATGCTGTCCCGTGCCGTGCACTTTTTTCCCCAGAAACGCCGTCATGCATCATATGTACAGGTCATTATAATCGACTCCTTTTCCTCTCCCTCAGCAGAACCGGTCGCGTCTCACGCGGAGGCGACGGCCTGCTCTTCCTTCTCGGCCGAAGACGACGGCGCCGACTTCTTGGCGTCGACGGCCTTGCTCTCCATCTCCTCGAGGTACTGAGCGTAGCGCGACTTCTTGTTGTGGATGCCGCACTCGGTCTTCTGCTGGCCCTTCCAGCGGCCCGCCCGCTCGTCCTCGCCCTCCTTGACGGGCACCGTCGAGTGCCAGTCGCCGATGGACTTGTACCCGCGGTCGAGGAGGTCGTTGTAGGGCACGTCGTGCGTCTTGATGTAGTCCTGGACCTGCTTGAAGGACCAGCTGACCAAGGGGTTGATCTTGATGACGCCGCGCTCGTCGTCGACCTCGATGACGGGGATCTTGTCGCGCTGGCCGCCCTGCGAGCGGCGGCGGCCGGTGAGCACGGCGGCGACGCCGAGTTCGGCGTAGGCGCGCTGCAGGGGCTCCACCTTTGCGATCCAGTCGTACATTTCCGACTCGGTTTCGTACAGCTTGGGGCCGTACATGGCCTCGAACTCCTCGGTGGTGTTGACGCCGAACGGCTTGAAGACGTGGAGCTTGACGTTGGGGTAGCGCTGCTGGATGCGGTCGACGAGGCCGTGCGTCTCCTCGAAGTGGTAGAGGGTGTCGAGGAAGATGAGGTCGACGTTGGCGGCGGCAGGATTCTCCTTTTGGATCTTGGAGAGCATGTCGAGGGTGACGAGGCCAGTCAAACCGAAGGCGGTGGACTGGAAGAGGTTGGGGAACATGATTCTGGAGAAGCGGAGGATGTCGAGCGGGTGCATGTTCTCGAGCTGGTCGTTGAGGTGCTTCAGGTGAGGGAGGGTGAGGGAGACGAGAGGGAGCGCCGGGATGGATGATGCCGTGGATGAGGAATCACCGGCGGAACCGTACCCGGACTCGACCTCGACCTGATCAAGCTTCGCGGCCTCGACGGCGCTCAGTCTGGGAGATGACGCCACGGACGACGTCCTTCTGGCATTTTCAATGTTGGACGACATCTTTGGAGTTTGTGAAGAAGAGGTGTGGCAGAAGGCTTGACTGAGCAGTAGGTGCGGTGCTGGCAAGAGACTTGGGATACTTGACGAATACGGTTGCGAGAGGGTGTGTTGAAAACCCGGGGTATGTTCGCTGAGAAGAAAGGCTCTTGTCGAAAGAGACGAATCAAGGACGAAATGACGCAAGAGATGAGTCTGGTAAGAATTCAGCTCTGGCTAGGAAGAAGAGGAGATGTATTGTTTTTATGAGTACAGCTTTGATGGTGGGAACGAAGAACTTACACGGGAAGGGGGCGGAAAGACCATCATACTAGGCACAGGGCATCATCAACCAACATTACTAATTTGTTTTCTCATCCCTCCGACATGCTCCTCGTACACGCGAGCCCGATCGATTGTCAAAGACCGAACCGGAACCACATTGGCCTGCCCAGCTATTGCGCAATCGCAGCTCATCTGGAGCATCTGCATTGAACAAGCGCTGAGGATTTTGCACACTTCAAGACGAGGCGTGGTCTGGGAGCAATCACGACATCGACGCTAAGCCTTTCGTGATGATGGAGACGAGACATGATTGGTTCCATGTAGCAGGGGAGACTCCGTACCGAGGACATCCCGCAATTGCGCCATCGCCCCGGATGCCGGAGTAGATTGACTCTGGAAATCTGCCTCATTGCCGGCTCTCCGGGAGCCGTGAGCCGTGGATTCAGAAGTATACATTGGGGCCGTGTTCCCCGGAGCAGAAAACGAGTGAAGAAGAGCCCAGATTTGACGATGATCTGATGAGTTGACGACAGATTGAAAAAACGGCCCTTCGTTCAACGAGAAACAGCGGCGCAAGATCGCCATCATGATGCAAGAAGACGTGATTTTGCCCGTGCCACTAGCTGGCTTGGCCTAGTGGGTGCGGAACGGCACTCGGATGGCCGTCGGGCGGCTCGGCAGTCGGCGGAGCCCGGCCGTCGGTGGGGTGAATGATGACACCTCCGGCGTCTGCGACTTCGTACGGCCACCGGACTTTTCGTTTGGTTTCCATCTCACATAATCCCTCCCGCCAGCGCACGACTCCAAGGCGTTACCCATGGCAGCCCGCTTTGAAATCTTTGATGACCATATCCACAGTCAGGTTTCGAGATGGTGGTTGTTTCGAATTCGATCATATTCCGAACCTCGTTTGCCGACTCGCTCCGACCACGCTTCACCGCTTCCGGTCCTGCTCTTTGTAAGATGGTTCGACGGCCAGAAGGAGGCTTCATCAAGTCACAGAATGACTGAGGTTGTGCAGCTTCTGGGCAGCAACGTGTTAGCAAAAGCTTGCAATACTTCCTGAACGTGACGTTCAGAAACACATCGCTGCGCATGATATAGCTCAGATGTTGAACGATTTTTTCCAATGCCATCTAAACAACCACTCGGCTGACAGCAACCACGCCTCCTCCTCGGCCAGTTTTCTGAGAGTTCACCAGTCAAAAGGCTGGCCGATGGAGGCTGTGCAAAGAGAATACGGTGGCCCGGACGCTTGCTGTGCAGCACATGCCGTCACTGCCATCGACATACTGCCTTGATGCGTGCTCGAGGAGTCAGCGGATACTGCTGCATGTGGCACCTGCTTTACAATGATCAGTCAGACTTCGGCTACCGCGGCGGGCGGACAGATGACGAGACACGACTTACTAAATAAGCCAAGGCAGTGGACAGCTCTGCCGGCCCGGTGCATGGCCAGTACCTCTTCGGCGCTAGACAGAGAGCACTGGCAGGGCTGGCACAGCATTTTCCGGTTTCCTGACGACTTTGCTCCGGGTTATTCAGACCAGGCGAGGCTAGCACAGGGCGCAAGTCGATCCCGGAGGCACGTCCGCACCGTCGTGGGGTACTGACGCTCTCCAGCTTCACCTCGACCCCGCTGCAGGAGATGTGCTACGGCGTCGCATCCTCACTGTAGCTGACCGAGAGACACAGGTACTGGCAGCCGTAAACGGTGATGTAATGCGAGGCTCAACGTCAAGGATCATCCGTACCTGCTCTAGCTTGGGTGCTTGTCATGTCAGAATTTTTAGACGTGTAACCCACGTGATCTGGGCCCACACTACTACACTACCTAACTATCCGACTATCAACCAATCAAAGACCTTCCATGCCGTCGGCCACGGGAATTGTGGGCCAAGGCTCGGCTCCGGACCAGTGACGGAGAAGCGGGGCACACAGTCAAGATCACAGTGCCGTTCTGGGCTTCCCACCACCCAATGTGGAAGCACCAGCTGTTCATCAATGTTTGTCTTTCTTTCTGCTGACCGTCTGACCTTTGGACCTTCGAAACAGGAGATCAGCTTCGGCGAGCGTTTAAGCTTTTATTCACGACCCGAGGACCTAGCTCCAAGCTCTCTGTGTCCGCCTCACCTGTCAGCTCCTCAGCCCTACCCCGCCTAAGTACCTCTTCTCGGCGGATAGTCTTATCGTTCAACGTTATTCGTCAGTCCATCGCTCGTCGTTGCTGCTCATCGTTGCTGCATCACCTGTTCCAACCCCTCCATATACCCCACGCAAGTCAAGCGCCAACGGCCAAGGAAAAATCCAGAGAAAGATAAGAGAAGCTTCAACATGGCCGACGCAAGCCCTTCCAAGTCGACGACGTCGTCTCCTCGACCGCAGCTCACCTCTTCGATGAGGAGCAGTTCGTTCCTGCGCGAGCACCAGCAGTACAGGCCGCCGCAACATCCGGAGAGCCGCTTTGGTATCGACACCGTCGTCGAGGACCTCAGCAACATCTCCGTCTCGCCGCCGAAGCACAGCAAGACTTTTGTCGGCTTCAATGGCGTGCCCTCTGAGGAGAATCCGCCCACCATTGTCGATAGCGGCCTGAACCACACCTACTCTCACCCCAACTGCGCCCCCGCCGCCGGCAAGACGTCCGCGCGCCTGATTGCGACGCTGTTCTATAAACCGAACGGCAAGCACTCCGCTCCGATTCCTGCCGCACCCAGCAACGGCGCGACAGCTTCCCTCGCAAAGACGACCTCCGCCGCCTTCGCGTCCGACGAGTCTCTGCCTCCCAACTTTGCGCCCACTCAGGACCCAGAGTCCTTCCCGATGGAACCCCCGACCGCGGAACCCGAGAAGCTCGATCACCTCTACGGCTCCTACATATCGCCCATGTGTGTGACGTCGTTCCTGCACCTAATGTCCACCTTTCCCCTGCCCGCCGGGGAGTCTGACTACAGCTCCTCCCACCGCTGTCTCGACAGCCAGGGGAACCCGCGCGTCGTCGAGCTGACCCTCGACCCCGCACCCTGCCAGAGCTACCTCAGCCTGACGGACCTGCGGAGGCACGAGCTCATCTACCGTTTCGAGAGGGAATGGAGCGTCGACGTGGCGCTGCAGCCCGACACCCTTTGGCGACGCCACCCCAGGCTGGTGGTGTTTGACATGGACAGCACCCTCATCACCCAGGAGGTGATTGACCTGCTCGCGGAGACGATCAAGGACCCGCCCGACATCGCCGCGCGGGTTGCGGACATCACGCACCGCGCCATGCTGGGCGAGCTCGAGTTCGACGCGGCCTTCCGCGAGCGCGTGCAGCTGCTCAAGGGCCTCCCCGCCTCCTTCTTCGAGCAGTTGAGACCCGTACTGGACGTGACCAAGGGCGTTCCGCGCCTCATCAAGGCCCTGAAGCGTCTCGGCGTCAAGACCGCCGTGCTTTCCGGCGGTTTCCTCCCGCTCACCAGCTGGTTGGCCGGCGAGCTGGGCATCGACTACGCTCACGCCAACGAGGTGGTTATCGACGAGGCAGGCAAGCTCACGGGCGAAGTCAAGGGTCTCATTGTCGGCAAGGAGCGCAAGCGCGACTTGCTCGTCGAGATTGCGGGCAAGGAGGGCATCGACCTGTCGCAGGTCGTGGCGGTTGGCGACGGCGCCAACGACCTGCTGATGATGGGTGCGGCGGGTCTCGGCGTGGCCTGGAACGCGAAGCCCAGGGTGCAGATGGAGGCCGACACGAGGTTGAACAGCGAGAGTCTGCTGGACCTCTTGTATCTGTTCGGCTTCACCGGTGATGAGATAGAGCAGCTTGCTTCGTAAACTGGCCGTTCCCTGGATGGGAGCTATGGGCGCAGGCCCCTCGGAGGTGCCTGAGGAGTTGAATCACCTACTGCTGACTTACCCCTTCCTTGTTTGAGAGTTTCTTACACCTACCCTTCTGAAGTGATAATATACTTGAACATGTGGTGCATCCCGAGAGGTCTACCCCTAGTACTTGCGGACATCAATGGCAATCACGCAGAGAGTTGTCGGCATTAAACACCGCGTGTGGTGGAAGTCAAGAAATGTGGTTCAAAATCTGCATTCTCCGTATCTACACATGAAAACCGCCGTCTACCCGCTGCACCGCTTGCGCGAATACACTCCTCGTCTACACCAAGTCCATTAAGCAATCTAAGGGTAGCCGTCCTTGCCCCACTTGTTGTACTTCTCGTGCAGCTCCTATATGCCAATGTCAGCCTCCGTTTCCGCTCCCGGGCCAGTCCCGGGCCTGACGCCCGTCCGGAAGAGACGGAGACGTAGCGAACTCGGCGCGACGCTCCAGGGAAGCAGCAGCTTGACGCACCTTGGGGAGAGTGACGTTGGGAACGATGACGGTGTTGACGGCGCTGGGGGCGTCCTTGGGCTCGGCGTTGGGGTTGCCGCCGGGGTGGTACTTGTACTTGCCCGAGGATTCGGTCTCCCAAGGCATGCCGGCCTTGAGGACGGGGGATTCGGAGGTGGCGGTGGTGGGGGAGCGGCCTGGCGCGGAGGAGTCAGCGGGCACCCTTACGGAGCTATTGATCAATTCGATGGGAGGTTTCGGGTGGTTGCTGTACCAAAGTAGAGACCGGCACCGCCGAGGGCAGCAGCCATGACACCGCCGAGGACCTGTAGGACGAAAATTCAATTAGCGCCGTGTTTTCTTTTCTGCATTTCCCCTCCCGTATTGATTCGTTTCCCGCACGCAAGTGCCCCGAAGCGCAGCAATTCCTCGTCGCCCTAACGCTCTCGGAATTCGTGGTCGACAGTCGTCCGTGTGGGTGCGTTGTTGAGAAGAGTGCGCTTCGGGTTGTCGGTCTGCGTTCGGGATTTGAAGGGACAGGGTGTGATGAGGATATCACGCACGAAGATCTCGGGGTTGCGCTTGGACTCCTGGGCGAGCTGCTGCTTGGCGCGGTCGTCGGCCAGACGGCGGATAGAGGTGGAGAAGGCGCGGCGGGCGACGAAGGAGGCCATTGTTGCGGTCTTTGCGAGGGGAGAGGTGGTGATGTTGTGGATTTTTGGGTGTCAGAAGAGGTTCGGGGCGCTGTCTCGTACGATTTCGGAGGAGCTACAGGTTCGGCATGGCTCAGTTGTTGAAATTCGGGAGAAACGATTGGCCGGGCCAAGGGAGGACAGTGATTGGGCAATTGTGGGTGATGTGGGCATTACCTCATCGTGTGCTGCTTAGGTGCATGTATTAGAATAAAGGTGTCGTGGTAAAGAGGTTTGTCGCAAGATGGCATAGCAGCTTATCCGAGCATCACGGACAGACATGCTGGGTAATAGTGGCTCACAGAACTGAGGACAGGATCGATTCAGTAATTATAAATGTTAGAATGGTGAGCCCAGGTCTTGCTGAGAAGCTCATGAACTGATGCATTTATTTGCAGAGGATGATCCTCATATGGTGCCATCGACACGAACCTTCGCCGCACCAACAGGTCCGGATGACAGTCTTCTTTGCGCCTCGTCTCTGTTTTTATCTTCATGTCCGCTACGCTGTGACCATCCTGACAGCCGAGATCGTCTTGATTGCGATTCTTGTGACTGCCTCGCTGTTGGACTCTGATATCCTTTCTCACCCGCAACGTAAGTATGAGCCAAAATCTAACCTGGGGATTCCGTGTAGGGCTCAAGGTTGAGTCTGGAGAGATTGAGTTCGAAAGAAGCAGCTCTCGTATTCTCAGGCAGTTCGGATGCAATGCTTAGCAGTCCAAGTCGTGCGTGCTCAAAACCATGGTACTGATTAGCAGAGGCCTTTCTGCTTCTTTGCTTGCGTCTTCAGCCTGGCGCAAATTTCGAGACGTGCGCCTGGTGTCGGTACCAGAAAATGGCGCTTGAACAACAGCAACAGACGGGATGATGCAGGAGGTACGTGACAATGTTGTGTTCTGGCACACGAAACGGGCAGCGCGCATTCACTTTCGGCACGATGTGCATACATTAATACTCTTTACTCTGTCAGCAATAGGGTGTTGGCTGGCCGTCTCCCAGCATACTCCTGGCATGAAGGCTGTCGACGATGCCTCTTTGAGCAAAGGCTAATCCAGGTGTTCGGGTAACTGACCCTCAGCGTCGCAGCAGCCTCAACAGTCGCCAAGACCAAGTCACAACCTGCTTCGAAATCAACATTGTCTTGATCGCAGCAAACAAGACAACATGCATTCCTCGGCATGTCACTGACGAGGAGTCTCGGCTCGGTTGGGAGGTAGGAATGGAAACGGTTTTGCGGCAGCCATATATCAACAGGTAGCTGTGTCTCTGGAAATTGGACTTTGAGACTAGAACAACTTGAGCCTGCGCATCCTCAGAGTTCAGACGCGCAGGATAGGGACATGGGGACAGTTCAAGTTTGGACGTTCACGAGTCGAGTCGCGATGGAGCCTGAACCATTCGGAGTATGCGTGCGGCACAGTAAGCAGGGCTCCATTGCTCCAGAGACGTCGTTTCCCGGATACCACGACGCCGCGTTCTCTTTGGCTTGGCTCGCTGCCGTAGCAATTTAAGGATGGACCTACCGGGCTCATCCGGCATTTGCACTAATAGCCTGGTCGAAATTGGGCTGTCCGGCGCCTGCATTAGATGGATGACCAAAGGCGTGTGGAAGGGGTTCGAGCGTGGTCACTATCGTGACGGTATGGAAGTTGATATGGTGATGAGTTAGTGGTGACAGGCGGCAGCCATGCACAGTCGGACCAATCCAGCTGCCACCATTTCCCTTTGGAAGCTCCTCTATAGCGCAAGACGCCTAAAAGTATGTACAAGTAGGTACTCCGCACCTAGTGTAAGGTACCTAGGTAGGCACTAAATGGGTGCGAGCACGGATCTCCTAGTTGCAATCGCCCCTTACATGGGCCTTGCAGCGTGGCCTCTGGGGTCTTTCGCCCCGTCTTTTTGTGCTGCAAGATTGTGCTTGGTGGTGATTGTGGTGACTCTGCCCTGTGCCCCTGTTGATGCTGCTGGGCCTGGCCAACTCAAACCGATTTTGCTGCCCTGTGTATCGAACGCAGGGGACATACACAGTACCTACCTAATTAGTGTACTTGTAGACCGTCGTAGGTCAGGTGCTCTGTGCCAGTCCAGTCCAGTTCCTTTTCCTTGGTGTCGAAAAAGAAAACCTCGGGCAAGACACCACAACCACCACCACCACCACCACCATCATTTTCTTCGTTTCGCTCATTGTCACGGCTTTCCGCTCGCCATCTGGCTTTTCCTTTCACCATTTCACTCACCTTCGTCACTCCCTCGACCTTAGACTCCAACTTCACCTCCTGGCGCTGCGCCGTCCCAACTATACGACGAAACGACACGACACAAATACCCCGACAGCCAGCCATTCACTCACCCGACTCCAACTCTGCTCGACTCTGTTTTAATTCACGGCCCTTACCCCGACCGACTCCTCTGTTCGCACGGCCTCTTTCTTTAATTCCAACTCCGACCGCGCACTTTGCGCATTAACCATCCCAAAACTCTGCGCCGTACAGTTTGCCGAGACTACCGGTTCTTCTGGTCTGCGCGCCCGACGCACGACATCGTCACCCTCGTCCAAGCGCCGATTTGTGCCCACGACCATCCGCCCTTTCTCCTCGACTTCCTCCTCCGACACAAACCGCTATCTGAGCCTCTACGATTCCCTTCAATTCACCTCCCTGATATTGCGACATGTTATAGTGGACAGCCATCCCGAAACCCCCCCCCCCCCAATCTTCGCGCTGACGCTTCGCCTACGTTCGCGCCGCCCATCATGACTTCCAAAGATCTGGGTAACGGGCCCAACAACCCGCCGAGCGACGATGGCTTTCCGAAACCTCAGTTTCCTGGACGCTCTGATCGGCCGGGTCCCCCGAGCATCATTTCGTCTCGGATGACGGACATTGCCTCCGACGATGGTGGTGAGGCCGCCGTCCAGACCTTCTCCGAGAACCCGCGCAGGAAAAGCGGCATGGCCTCCGAGACCATGTCGCGACCGGGTACGGCCAAAACTGGAATGTCTGCGTCGCGCGAAGGCATCCGCCGGGGCCCGCCACCGCGACTCAACTACATCACGAGCCTAAGCGAGAAGAGACGAAGCACTGGCGCCGGAAGCACATCTGGGTCAATCACCACCCGTCCGCCGAGCTCCGCCAGTCGTAGCCACGTTCCATCACTCACTTCTTCGGCTTTTTTCCGTCCCATGAGCTCGCAAAAGCTGCAGGCCCAGCGCGGCGGTTCTCGTCCGGCCACTCAAAACCGACAGCAGCCGACGTTGAGAGACTCCGACGCTGTGGAACAAAGCCCCAGTTCTGCCGCCGCCGCCGCCGTAGCCAGCGGTGGGCCAAATGCTCGGCATAGCGTCATCTCCAACCCGGCCTCGAACCCTGTCGCTCGTCTGCATAGACAACTAAGTGGTGACGCTGACGGCCGCCCGCCTCCGTCTCGAGGAACCGAATACACCGACCAGGGAACCTATGACAGAATCACAGCCAACACTAGTCCCACTCATGGACACTACCCAGCCGGTAGCATGTCCGAGAGCGTGACACCGATATACCGCCAACAGCGCAACAGCCACACTCTCAGCGTAAACGTCGACAGAGGCTTCAAGGATCGAGGGAACCAATCCAGCCCCACGAAATCGCCGCGATCGTTCCGTTCGAGCTTCCTGCTTCCGGGTCGAGGGGATGGGGACGGCAATAAGTCCAACCGAACCCTTCCTGGCGGCGAGAAGCTCTCGTCGACTGCGTCAACCCCGCGGCTCAATCCTGTAGATTCCTCGAGACCCGCCGACAAGAACAATTTGAAGCGGTCCAAGACGAACCTCGGCTACGTCTTTCAATACTTCGAAGGCAACACCGTCTTCTGCCTCGGTGGTCGATTCCAAAACACCAAGCATAGACCAGTAAACATTGCCACGGGACTATTCATCCTGCTCCCTGCCGTCCTCTTCTTCGTCTTCTCTGCGCCCTGGTTGTGGCACAACATAAGTCCCGCGATCCCCATAACATTCGGATACCTCTTCTACATCTGCATGTCCTCCTTCTTCCACGCCTCCGTCTCCGATCCCGGCGTAAGTTTTCCGCACTGATAATGAGATGACGAGACTAACTTTGGGCAGATCCTACCTCGCAACCTACACGCTTTCCCTCCTGCAGAACCGACAGAAGACCCCCTCCGGCTCGGCCCTCCCACAAACGACTGGACCTTGATCAAGTCCGCCGAGTCCTCTACCGCCGCAATGGAAGTTCCGGTTAAGCACTGCAGAACGTGCAACATCTGGCGACCGCCCCGCGCCCACCACTGCCGCCTCTGCGACAACTGCATCGAAACGCACGACCACCACTGCGTTTGGTTGAACAACTGTGTCGGAAGACGCAATTATCGGTACTTCTTCGCCTTTGTGTCGTCCGCCACATTTCTCGCCCTCTACCTGGTCGGCGCCTCTCTCGCCCAGATCCTCATCCACTCCAACCGGTCCGAAATCTCTTTCGGCGAGTCCATCGACGACTTTCGCGTCCCATTCGCCATGGTCATCTACGGCTTCATCTCCTTCCTCTACCCGGCTGCGCTTATGGGATACCACATCTTTCTGATGGCCAGGGGCGAGACGACAAGAGAGTACATCAACTCCCACAAGTTCATAAAGAAGGAGCGCTTCAGAGCCTTCACCCAAGGAAGCATGCTCAAGAACTGGATCGTCGTGCTCTGTCGACCCAGGCCGCCCACCTACTACCAGTTCAAGAAGAGATACAACACTGGCGATCAGCGTCTCGGCGGTCTTCGAGACCAGCCCAAGAGCGACAACCTCGGCATGGAAATGCAAAACGTCACACCATCTACCGGCTTCCAGGGGCCGGTTTCCCTGCGCAATGAAGCGAATACGACTACGACCTAAATATCCATTTCATCTTGGCTCTTACGACGCACGGCGTTCTTCGTGGGAGCTGCTATGTGCACTTCGATCCTGGATACCTGTAATGTATGCTTTTTTTTAATACCCGGCCTCATCTGCCGTCGTGGTCAACATCAATATGGTCTCTGGTAAGAGGCATGGATATCAACATAGGGCAGGGGCAGGAGCTTAGCTTCCGAAACCAGTACATAGTTGAAGGCGCATTTGTAGGCGCTTAGAAGGCTGATGCTGAATATATCAACTCAAGAGCATGGTCCTAATGTGAAAGCAATGCGACACCTGACGAAAGAAACTTACTGTTCTTGCCCATTTTTGCTTTTCTGATTCTGATGGCGATAGCTCATTTACGCCAGGCATGGATCGATTGCTGAAGACCTTCGTGACTGATCCGACAAATGGCACCCGGAAAGCACAGTGGACAGTGGCTAAAGAGCTTCAGTTGTCCACAATCGTAGAGTTTAGATATCGCAGACAGACAGCGTGAGCTATGCGATCAGCTACTGATCAGATATCGAGGCGGACCATGAACCTATGGATATGCCGGTTTTCAGGATAGTTGGTGTCAAATTTGCATTCAAGTCCGCAACTTGTTCGGCGTTGCGGACATCGTGTCAATGAAGGCATCCAAATGTACCCATCGATGGTCCACAGAAAGACCAGGCTGCTGCCATGTCAGACTCGGGAATTGCGCAGGTATGTTAATAACAGACATATGGTTACACAGCGTTGTGGCGTCGGTCGTCAGCCAGGCAGCCAAGCAGGGGGCGCCCCTGGCGCGTCTCCGAGAGAGCAGATATTCCTCAACAATCACACCCATGCTGCTAAGAAACTACTAGAACGAACCTGGCAGGTAGCACACTGTGACCAAACGGATCACGATCTTGTATACCTAGTTACAGTGCATTGCTACGCCCTGTTGCGGCCACCTAATCGACACAAGGTGTTCACGCCTGGAGGAGCCGGAAGGTATCTGCAATTCTGAGTCTGGTTGTGAGTATTCCCCGTCGATCGAACCACGAAGAATCAACCGCAACGAAGGATTGATGAAGCGTGACAGACTCAGATAAAGGCGACAGAGAGCAAGGGCTGTGGTGGACTGGTGGTGGCACGCCGTCTCCATGGATTGGTCGCCTCAGTTATGCCGTGGTATGCGAGGTCTTTCTGTCTAGGTAGTGCCAATGGGAGATGAGGATAATTTAGCCTTGTTGGAGATGACGCCGCCCTCGTCCTCGCGACTTATCGCAGTTCTCTCCAGAGATGCCCACGGTCTTACCAGCATATAAATTTGCATGTTCTGTTCAAGTAACGTCGTGGTTCGTCATTCCACGCTGCCGAACTACTTTTCCCTCATTGATTATCAACGATTCTTAACGACTATCAATAACAATCTAAACGCCATGTACGCCGAAGCCTTCGATTTTGATTTCGCTATTGGTGATGACATGAATACCTCGAGGGTTTTGTCGCCATATGTCTCGACCCAGACGAAGGGGAAGACGTATGTGACCCAGGATCGCTGGGATCTCCACCGGTCACTCATCACCCGGCTTTATCGAGAAGAGAAGAAACCTTTAAGAGAGGTCCAGATCATCATGGAGCGGCAGCACTCCTTCTTGGCCACGTAATAATCAATGACAATGAAGAACATGTGTCACGTACTAATTTGTTAAATATAGTGAGAGAATGTTCAAGACACGTATTAAGCGATGGGGACTCGACAAGAAGTTCAAGGAGCCCGAAGTCTTCGCCATGCTTAATGCCAAGCAGAAACGCGATGCCGTCGGTAAGGAGTCAGAGTTCGTCATCCGGAATCAGGTCGTCAATTGGGAAGATGTCACCGACTATCTCAGAAGAAGACGTCGACCGCCGAAATCCAGAAGAGCCAGAAACCTCCGCGAACTTGGCATCACCTGCCGAACACCTCTAGAATCCAGAAGTGGCCAGGTCGGGCGTCCGATGCCAGCAGCACTTGAGCTGCAATCCTTCGAGGATATCTTGCGACTCAAAAGGGACTACCTCGAAGGTGTCTTTGATGGTGGGACCTGGGTAGTCAAAGGGGGCGACGTCTGGGGCCCTGACCAAAGCCCCCAAAGTTACGTGGCCATGCTCGAGCTCGATTTCCACATCTCTTTTGCCTTTCAACTTCTCAAACGGCAACACATCAACGCTGCTTTCGGCCTTCTCGACAGACAGATGAGCATTATCGGCGACATCGTGAGGTGCCGAGAGCCCCGATTTCTGTACTACCTATGTGTTAACCTATTCTGTCCTCGGAGAAATCAGCTCCATGCCGACGTACTCGATTTGTTCATCACGTTCGTCGCCAAGATACACAACGTGGTACTGGGCGAGGCACACCCTTTGTCGCTTATTTGGCACAGGATAGACAATCTCCAGCGACGCTTTCAAGTCAAGGCCATCAGAGCCATCTTGGGTTATACCGCTCGATACTTGTTGGGGAAATATGGCCACGATAACCACTTCACTTGTAGCGTTCATGGCATGCACCTGCAAATTCTGGCACCTATCGACGACGAAGATGAGTCAGTTACCGAATGTCACCTGTCGCTGTCAACTTCCCTCGAAAGTGCGAATCAACTTGCGGAAGGCAATGATCCGTTCCTGTACGCCCGCTGGCTCGTCCAGATTGCTGAAAGCCAGGTGCAGATGCGAGACCTTGGCAGGGCAAGCCAGACATGCCAGAAGCTTCAAACTGTCTTTGGATGTCGACGGGATACGCACCAAGCTCACCCCAAAATCTGGTATTATTCAAACTTGGGCGAGTTGTGGTATGCTCTCGGCGAAGACGCAAGAGGTGCTGAATCTTTCACCAAAGCACATCGCATTTTATCAGAGGATGTTGGGCCGACACACTTATCTACGGCCGTGCGTGTATTGTATTGGATCAAAAAGCTGGATGACCTGGGAAAGGAGGACGAAGCCAACGAATGGTGGAAAGTGTTGACGGACAATCTGCCTTTTCCCCTGGAGCAATTTTCAGAGGGGATAGTTCCTGAGATGTAGAACTAGTTTGAAGAGGATGCTCAGATATTTGAGCCTGGAATTGTCGCAGTTAGAGAGTACCTTCAACCGGTTTGAGGGCGAGCATCTTGGGACTATCCAACTTTGCGACTCCATCATATACTTGGTGGTTACATCTATTGAGACGCAACATGTCAATTTGTCGGATGATGATTGAAAAAAATGGCATCCGGCGGTGTCAAATTATCCCAATTCGCTAGTACAGACTGCGCTCCCGCCGCAAACACCCAGTCCAGATCGAGCCTCATATTTATATCGATTCCCTCGTGGTCCTCCTCCCCCCCTGTCGCCCGCCCGACCGAGCCGCGAGCGCTTGGCGCACTCCCACGACGAGGAGATCGCTTCGAGGGCACGGAAGCAGACGCTCAGGTGCGTCGCGGTTTCGGCCGTCTTGTTGCGGCGGCGGCGGGACATGGAGGCGAAGATGAGCATGATGGAGGAGGAGAAGATGACGGACACGCCCTGGACGTTGACGCGTTTGAGGGAGTACTGCCGCTCGCAGATCTGGATGAGTTTGGCGATGGCCGTGGCGGACTCGATGCACATGTGTTGGGCGTGCATGTTGCCCGGGCCCCGTGGTGGTTGAGGCTGGAGGTAGCTCGAGGACATCCAGGGGTGGTGGGAGTGGATGACGTTTTGGAAGTATTGCATGCTGGTCATCATGTTAGACGACAGTACGTTGAAGCAATGGATGAGCGTACTGTAGCAGCAAGACGTGAGGGAGGTATGATCCCTTGGTGTCGTCGGGGTTGACCCGTAGACATTCCGGTAACCTGTCACTCCACGTCAAGAGCTGCGTAACAACTCTCTCGTTGTTCTCTTGCAGAATCCTTTTGGGTATTTTCGAGTTGCCATATCTGCGACGAATGATGACGGTGAGTTACAGTTACACCCAAGCTAGGTAATCGACGTTGTCATGGGCTTGGTTTGACTTACAGCGTATCCCCAAGGGGCGCCATAATCTCGCACAACTCTATCCTCCAACGGCTTACGCTTTCGATATGTTCGTCCAAGGAGATTGGAGATGACTGATTGTTGACGGGAAAAGTATACGGTAGCCAGCGCGTAAGGGGCGTGTCGGGTAACTCGCCGCCTGGCTTCTGCACCGTGATGTCGTCCATACTGATACGAAACGGTCGCCCGCGATAGTACCCCAGGGTTCTGACGTGTAGAATTAGAACACAACTGGAAGTTCGGCAGGCTTCTTCTGTACATACTGGCCAACCGCGAAGGTGCCCCAGAACACGTTACACCGCCCTCCGCAGCTCAGCCTCTGCAGGCGTCAGGATGCCTTTGGCGATAAAGGACGTCATGTCCTTGTGCAGGGCCAAGTCGGACGCAAGTCGAAGTGCCATGCCTGGGAGCGGTCAGTCTCGAGTCGAGTTGGGGAGGATGGCGAGGACTGTTCTACCGCTGTACAGCCACCCTCTCGAGTCGCGGTTTGCCCCGATTTCGTGACTGCTCAACACCACGTCCACGATTGCTTGGACCGTAGACACTGAAGGAGAATCGAGTTCTATTTCGAGGAGGGTCTTGGCTCGTGCGGCGAAAAAGTTCGAGAGAGACTTTGGGAATGTTACGAAGCTCGGATGGTATTTTGTCTCGAAAGTAGCTCCCAGAGAACACCTTCGAATTGTCAACTACGAGAGGATTGATGAATGGTGAATGTTGACTCACATTGCTTTCCGCAGCGCCTCCGAAGAGTACGGAGTGGCTTCCTCGCGTTCGAACCACTTCATTTTGGCCTCTTCGTAAAGCGTACGGTCCACCATGTGAGAAAACGGATCTTGCCAGGCAAAGTAAAGGTTGATCAGGTGGTCCTGCAGATCCGGCGGTACATTCTCGCACCTCTGCCCGGACTTGAGGCTAAGCGAGCAGATAGATGTGCGGGGCGATATCGCTGCATAGCGTTCCAAATTTCAGGCTTCTACATCTTGGGAAACGATGACAAACACATCGAACTACACGTAGGCTCTCGGGGCTGTAGAGTTTTACAGAGTCCGACGGGCAAATGGTGAGTTGGCGAGCTTCACAATCCTGCCGTCAAGTTGGATTGATATCCCAAGGGCTCGGTGGCTGTGAAGGGTTGGGACAGCTGAAACCAACTTTCCCTTCTGACTGGACGAAAGTCTCAGCAGATACGAAGTACGAAGTACGAAGATGAAAGCTAACCGTCTGATGCTGGTAGGAACGTCAGCTGTGCACTATAAATGGTATTGTCGAGTTCACGTCTTGTGAAGCGGTAGCTACACTCATCTGACCAATTACTATGGCACCGATTAACTGTAAAGGGACCAATCAGGAACGTAGAAAAGCCACGGACCATGGACTTAAGAGAGTCTAGACGACAGATCTCGAGACGCATACAGCGTCCCTTTTCGGTTCAAGAGAGTCTCGCCAAATGCCATAGTCAGGGGTGTATTTAGTCTCATTTTTGAATCGGGGACACTCGCATCACCCCCCGAAGAGATGGGACACAAAAGCAAACGGCATTCCTTTTAGAATCAATCTCGTAGAAATTTCTTGCGAATGCCGAGCGGTCCGGATGGGATCCAGCTTACCATGGAAAATATAGCGTACTGTCACGAGATCGCGAGCAGTACATACGCAATTGGTTGGTTGACCGTGAACTTTCCTCCCACGCTGTCAACCAGCTACATTGTAGGTCGCACTAGTTAGAATCTTTAGACTCATGACGAGCTGTCAGTTTCTAGTGGGAGACTTTCGGAATTATGCTCCGAGTAGATCTGATGTGTAAGCTGACCGTTGCGATCTCATAGGTGGCTCGGAAACCTGTTCCCGAAGACCCCGCATGCTTAAAACTGATTTACGGTCCTAGTATCACGCTTTCGCCCCCGTGATCTGCTCAACGAGTTGATAATCGCCGTGTTTGAACTCAAGTACGGTCTTGACTTCGTCGAGTCTGTTGCGATGGTCGGAATATTGTAGACACGGAGGCCGGCTCCGTGTGGACCCGCCGAACTCCGGTCCCGCCCGGCACTAAACTAGGCAATTCTGACTTCGTTAATTTATTCCTTTTCTAGAGTTTCACGATGGAGATGATGAATGACGCATGAAGAGGGCGTCTTAGCGAGACCTCTCTCGTTATATGACAATACTCCGTACTTTTGCATTCTTTGAGTTTCGCGAATGCAGATACTCCAGCCCACCCGTCCTCCTTTTACTGCTGTTGTTCGATATTTACCCCGCCCTTCTACCTTGCATCAAAACATTGTATCCAAAGGCAGAGCATCTTGACGTTCATATTACCAACCGACGACTTGAAATACCCACGTTATCACAAGTCTTTCAACGCGAGACATGGCCCTGCAAAGCGAGCAAAACGGTCAGACCGGCAAGACGCCAAGAGTTGCCGGCTCTTGGTCATGTTCGCGTCTGTTCTCCAATGCCGACAGCGCGGATCTCGAGTCGTTCAAAACCTTGTGCTCCCAGCGCGCTACACCAGACGAATATACTTTGGCTGCATCCATCGAGAAGAATGTTCCGATATACGAGCTGCCGCTCTTCTCCGATCTCAGCCGATCCCAGAAAAGTGACCTCCAAGATGAATGGTACCGAGTGCTCATCTCAGGACCCGGCGTCTTCGTCACCAAGGGGCTGTTCCGCGACAAGGCTCTGCTGGACACCGTGAACAAGGCGTTTGCTACCATCATCGAGGAGGAGAAGAAGACTGGCACAGCCAAGGGCGACCACTTTGCCAGCGCCGGCAACAACGATCGCATTTGGAACTCGTTCAGCAAGCATGGCCTCACGGACCCGGCATCGTTCGTCAAGTACTACTCGAACCCCTACCTCGGTCTGATCTCGAGCGCCTGGCTGGGACCGGGATACCGCATCACGGCCCAGGTCAACAACACCAAACCCGGGGCCTCTCCGCAGCTCTGCCACCGCGACTATCACGTCGGCTTCCAGACCGCAGAGGCATCCGCCCGCATCCCTCGCGCGATGCAGATCGCCAGCCAGCTGCTGACCCTCCAGGGTGCCGTCGCCCACTCCGACGTGCCGATCGAGAGCGGGCCCACGCGGCTGCTGCCCTTCAGCCAGACCTTCGAGCCGGGCTACGTCGCCTACCGGCGTCCCGAGTTCAACGAGCACTTTCTGCAAAACTACGTGGCGCTGCCGCTGGCCCTCGGCGACGGGCTCTTCTTCAACCCGGCGCTCTTCCACGCCGCCGGCGAGAACCGGTCGTCTGACGTCTACCGCATGGCGAACCTCCTCCAGATCAGCAGCGCCTTTGGGAAACCCATGGAGTCGGTCGACGCCGTGCCGCTCGTCGAGAGGTGCTGGGACCACCTCGCGCGGCTCTACGGGGAGCAGGGTACGAGCGACGAGGTCGCGTCGGTGCTGGCGGCCGTGGCCGACGGGTACCCGTTCCCCACCAACCTCGACAATAACCCGCCGCGGAACGAAGGCATGGCGCCCGAGTCAGAGCAGGACAGCATCACCAAGAGCCTGGTCGAGAAGCGCGGCCGCGAGGAAGCGGTGCGAGCCCTAAAGGAGCTGGTGGCCAAGTCGCTGGCGTGAGGCGGGGGGGCTCCGGGCGTGGTTTGAAAGTGTTGAGCGTCGATAAACTCTGATAGATGATGCGGACCTGATCTGGAGGCTTCGCCATCGTCGGAATTTATGCACTAGTCAGATTCGCTTGGACGTTTTGTGCTGTGAGCGGCGTCCAGTCTCTCGATACACTCGCTCGATGCTGTTTTTGAGAACTCGGGGACCCCGGACCACTTGGAGCTTGAATAAAGGAGGAAGGACGTGCAGATGAGCAGCCTGATGTATCAGACGTGTACTTGAACGAAGCTTAGGGTCAAATATCCCATCATTCTATATCGGGCCGATGTAGCTCGGGTTGTCGGGGCCGGTATCTCGTACTTGGTAGTTCTGGTGTTCAAGAATCAAGAGAGCAAGCCTGAAGCATCAACACCACAAAAAGATCACCTAGAGCTGCTTGGTGCTTCGCTTCTGTCTGCTCAAGGTAGAGTAAGTGACAGAAGTCGTCATTATACGAGGCGCTGTCCATCAGCTAGATACTGAACCGATCGCACTCACGGCGCCCGTTGTTCTCCGGGAAAAGAGGCCGAATATTCATCACCACCTTGACACCTCAGCTCTACGATCTTAAGGCTCTTACATTGCCCCGATTTGGACTTGTTGCCGAGGTCAGTAGAAGCGAGTCAAATCAAGATTCTGTAATCTTGTGGCAAGGTTAAGGTTTGGTTTATGCTAGGACGGTCAGTTATTCAGGAGTTCGTTCCAGGATTTGCGGAGCTACCCGGTTATCACCACCCGTCAACTCTACAACATAGTGAAACGGATCGAAGGGTGTTCAAGGAAATTTATCAAGAGAATAAAAAAAGAAACCCAAGTTTGACAAGCTCTCGCTTATGGCGACACGAAGCGGTGGGGGCCATTGGATGAGGCTATTGGAGTACAGGCGGAGTATCGTGGGGTGTGCAGGGAGTATAAGGTGCACGTAAGCATAATTAAACTCAATTCATATCATACGAGTCGTCGGAAGAGCTCTTTACGGAAATAAGTACGAACATAACACCATGTGGGAACTATTGCGTCACGAATGATGCGGATCGAGAGATCATAAATCATAGCCTACCAAGTCGGCCTTCAACACGGACGACCAGAAGTATAACCCCGGCACTTCGGAAGCAGGTATGTGAAATCGATATGCCGTGAAAAGTCCGTAGGGGGAGGCTGGACGTCAGCCGCAGGCTTACAGCAGATGGTAGTCTGCCAAGCCGGCTGAACACGACGATGCCACGAGTGACAAGGCCGCTTTTGACTTGTTCTTGTTTAATCTCCAGGCCGCCATGGGTAGAATGGTAATTGTAGAGCCCTATAGCTCCAAAAGATGGTGCCGCCAGATATCCTCAAGAACAACTACTATAAGCGAGAGTGTAAGCCATGCCCAGCCCATCCGGCTTAGCATCAAAGCTCAGTGCTCGACGGCGGGTGAACCCGAGTCCCCCAATGTCATGTGCCAGTACTGGAAAAGCTGAGATGCGAGTATCCGAAATCTCTCGAGTAAGTGTGTTCGAAGCTCGATATTCACTGCATTTGCTCTGCAAGCTAGCGGCCTCTTCTGACACTATCAGCCGATTCTTCAACTGTTGGCAACGGAGCAATCCTTCTGGAATTAGAGTGAATTGGCATTCGGTTGTCGGTGACAGTAATCAAACGGACTCTTTCGATTCCGGCCACTGACGCCGAGCATGTAAAGATGCTCCTCTTGATTACCATACTACTACTATACTACTACTGTACTACTACTACACAACTACTACACTACACTAATGACTACAAGACTGCATTCAGCAAGTGCAACGATGACTCCTTTGACCCCCAGCTTCGGCGTCCAGCCACAGGAAGGCAGCCTGGAGTTTACAACGCCACAATTGGAATCGGATCAAGCCGAAATGCCTCGTCCCTAGGAAACACCGTCAAACTTCGAGTGCTCACCCAATGTCTCACAAATGAGGTCTGGGCTGGACCTCGCTGAACCGGAAAGCTCTTGGGTTACCCGAACACCCCACCAAGTCTAGCCATTTGTTGCTCTAGCTTGTTCTTCTCGAGAAGACGAGAGTTAGTTCTTGCTGTTCTCGCTAAAAGCCAGTCTTTGGCTTTGGCGTCGACGTGCCTTTGTCGAGTGAGACAACACCCCGAAAAGCCCTTCCCAACGCAGTGAAGCTGATGACCGCGTCCGGAAACCCTGCCACTATGCTGGAACCGAAATTGGAAAGATGGACTGCGTCTGATGGAGAACTTCACTGGCTGGACTGTCGGTCACACCGCTGATGCTGGTCGAGAATCTGCTGGGCCAGAAGTCGATCATCAGCCATGCGCGGCGCTGTCGGGCCCGAAGTTCATTGTTTGTGTGATTTCATGATGCTTAGATGCTTGTATATATTGCAACGTTGCCACCAGCGTTGTCCCGGCCCGGGAATCCTGGAGATCTCAGCGTCAGCATTCTTGTCATCGACAAAGCCATTGGTCTCGGACACTGGTATCGTCACACCGTCCCGCAAGCGTGCTGTCTCACAGTCGACCAAGCCGTTTGCTGCTCCTGATTACAGCCCTCAGTGTCTTATAAAACATCAAGAGCTACCACCAACCTCAAGCAAGAAACCCTACCAGAAAACCTCCCCCAGCCAGTTGACCACAGCACATCTCAACATGGTTGCTAGCAGCCGCTTTGCCGCCATCGCTTCGGTCTTCGCAGTCGGCACCTCGGCCGCTGCCATACACCGCCGATTTGATTTCCAGCCGAATGAAAACGCCTACTGGCTCGCCCACGACTACAAATGGGGTTGCTCCCCCGGCGGTTGCAGCGCCAACTTCAACCTCGTCGGCAAGGAGGGCTACGCAAGTGGCGCTCCCGGCTTTGATGTTGTTTGCAGTCCCATTTACGTCCAACGGAGCTGGGTCGAATGCCTCACCCAAGACGGCCAGCCGCTGAGCGAGACCTCCAAGGTCTATGCAGTATGGCAAAAGGGCCCCGACAACGAGCTGCACTACCTCAATGCCGCCCACGTCTTCTATAACGAGAATGAAGGCAACTGGTACGACGCGCAGTCCGCCACCCAGATCGTCCCCGGACAGGATATCGCATTCAAGTTCCTTGTAGATACCGTCGTCAACGCCGAGGGCGGTATCAAGCCCGCGGCAAGCCCTACCACCGTTGTCGAGCAGGTTGAGACACCGGTTGCTGAAGTCAAGACGGTACCGGAGACAATCCCTGACGACTCTTCGCGACCTGAGCCTACTGCCGCCACCGTCGAGACACCCGCACCCACCGACACGCAAGACCCCAACGGGGACTCTGCCGCAACTGCCGAGGTCAGCTCGGAGTCCACCACTCAGTCTTTGCCGGAACCTGTTCCTCCTGCTGGCGAGAACATTCCTGGGCTCGACACCACTTCTGATCCTATTCCGGAGACTCAGCCACTGGCTTCTACCGAGTCCACAGGATCTGATGGCAATACTCCGGCAGACTCCAACCCTGCCGACAGACCTGCTACCACGGATGAGCCCGCACCAGACTCTCAACCCACCGAGACGCCCGCTCCTGAAGCTGAGCCTAGCCCGGCAGCCGCAGCTCTTGAGGCGGTATCTCCCGACGCCGAGCCCAGCCCAGCTGCTGAGCCAGTTGAGACATCTGCTCCCAAGGCCGATCCTAGCCCAGCTGCTGAGCCAGTTGAGACGGCTGCTCCCGTGGCCGATCCCAGTCCTGTAGTCGAACCAATCGTGGCGGCCGTCACTCCTGAAGCTGATCCCTCTCCGGTGTCCAAGTCTGAGCCTAAGCCCGAGCCAACCAAGACCGCCGCCCCAGAGACGACGCAGGGACCAGACGCCACCGAAGCCGAAGAGCCTATTCCTACCTCCACTGGCGACAGTGAGGAGGTTCCTACGGTCGACGACTCCAACTTCCTGGTCCTCGCCCAGCCTCTCGCCGTTCCCAAATCTGCCGAAAGCGCTACGCCTTCTATCGAGGTCCTGGCTCAGCCTATCGTTGGAACGAAGCCGACCAAGACGGCTCTCCCCTCGGTTGAAGTGTTTGCTCAACCTCTGAGAACCGGCAGCCCCAGCATCCCCAAGGTCCCCAAGGGTGGCGATGGCGCTTGAGCACAACGGACGTCCCTGCTGTTAGAAGGATGAGAAAAAAGGCGAATATAGAGACTGCATATAATACTTGGTAAATGGGGTTCGAGTTTCATCCTTGATATTGTGTTTATATTTAATGTTAATATTAAAATTTGCCTTCATCCTTCGACGCACCCTTTTGCGTGTGATGATACCCCATTTCGAATGTGGAAAGGCCACCCGCCTTGGCCATCCTACCATGGGTTCGTGTCGATCGGCGCCAAAGGCGTCTGGCACTTTGCCGCAAGCGCAGCCTTGGCCTCGTCGCTGTCGACGCTGACGCAGGGCGTGCCCAGCTCGCCGTCGATACCGTCGCAGATGACGACGGGCTCGCCGCCGCAGGGCGTCGTGACGTTGAAGTCGGTGACTGTGATGTTGTGGCAGACGGAGTCGGGGTTCGTCGAGCACGTGAGCTTCGCGACGGCGTTGCCGTAGATGCCGCTCGTGTAGCCGGTGAAGTTGTGGAAGTGGACGTTGGAGACGTTCATGCCCGAGGGGTACTGCTCGCAAGTCGTCTCGTTGATCTGGGCCCCGTTAGTTGATGTGACACGATGTGGCAGTTGGAAGAAGGGGGGGGAGGGGGACTGACGTTGAAGTAGCAGGAGTCGAGGATGATGCCGTAGTCCATGCGAGCAAGCCAGAAGTTCCTGTCTCGTGTTAGGGGTTTCTTATTCAAGATAGATAGTGGATGGTTGGAGAGAGAGTCTTACTTGTAGGTGATGTTGTCGACATAGCCATAACCCACATTCGGGCCAGCCCATGTCTTGATACGGGCACCGGAGTACTACCGGGCATTTCACGTCAGCGAGATCGTGCAATAGGGGTCTCATGATGGACATACGTCTCCGTTGAGCATCCACACATTCTCAATGTGGACATCCTTGACGAAGGACATTTCGCCAGCGTATTGACCGAGCGATCCAATGGACTGAAGGGATATCTGTTAGCATACCCCGAAACTTGGCCGTCACGTCGCTGCCTTACCTGGCCGTGGGTACCGTTGCAGTACATGGTGTTCACGTAGAGGTTGGTGTTGTTGGACTTGGGAGAGAAGCAGTCGTCGTCAATGTTGACCCAGACGCGCTCGATCCTGACATCCTGCACGTCGAGCGAGTCGAAGAAGTCGGTGTTCTTGGGGATGATGCTGCCGTTGTTGGTGATGGCGGTGGCAATCACGTCGGTGTACTCGATGTTGCTCGCTGCGTTGCGTCAGCTCCACGAGCTCTTGAACTGAGGTCCGACCGAGACACGGAAGACCCAGACATGAGATACTCACACCCCACAATGAAGTTGGTCCAGCAGGGAGAGTCCTTCATGTGAATGCCGTGAACCTCCAGATTTGTAGTGTTCTCGACGTAGAAGAGAATAGGCCGCAGGTACTTATTCTCTGGGTTCAAGATGCTGGTTGTTATAGGTAAGAAGATGGAATCGGGCGTGTAATGGGAGATACTTACGATCCGATACCAGCATTGAACTCGTTCCACCAGCGTTGGCTATGTCACTGGTCAGCACATGAATCGTCCACGAGTCGATATACCGTCACACCCTTGTCCGTTGATGACACCATCACCATAGATCTTGATGTCCTTGCCACCCCATTTCCCTGAAGTAAAAGTCAGTCACGCATCAAGACCTGAGGTATAGTTCCGAAACGTACAGAACATGATGGATTTCTGTATCGCCGCGTCAGTCAATCTTGAAACCAGGCTCAGCTGCCTGATTGACTTACCTGGAAGGGATGTGTGAAAGCATTCTCCTGCCAATAGGCGACGTCATTGGTGAACTATATTCGAAACTATCAGCCAACATCTCCCAACACAACCTGTCCTGCGAAAGCTGACCTTGATCTCTCCCTCGAGTCGCACATGAATGTCATTCAAGAAAGTCAAGTCAAGCGCCTTTGCAATGACGAAGGTCTTGCCCTTGGGCAGGTACAGCGTGCCGCCGTTGTTCGCCTCCTCAATCCCTCTGCGGAACTCCTCAGACACGTCGTCGGTATCATTCCGCGACGCGCGGATCTGGATGTTCTTGCGTCCGCACCCGGACGCGGGGGGCGTGTACGGGTGCTTGTCGCGGAACTCGAGCAGGGACCGCGGGACGCCGGCAGGCAGCTCCACCGCGTAGGAGAGCACGCCGGTGACGGCGGCGAGCAGGGCGAATGGCTGCGAGAGACGCATGGTATCCGCGGTGCGTGCGCTTGCTGTGGGAGAAGAACGGAAAGTTTCTATGCGTTGCAACGACGGCTAGAACCCGAACTTCCGTCAGAAGCGAGAAACCTCATCGAACGAAGGCCACTCTCTCCATCTTTAAAGCTTTCGCACCGCCATCATGGGATGCAGCGCGAGTGGAGATGGGCGAGGGCATTCCCACTTCTTTTCGGGTGAACTCCTCTTCGTCAGACGGAAAAGTTGCGAGACTCGTGGCATCTGCAGTACCACTACCGGCCATCCCACTGGACTTACATTTACATGTAATCTAACCCGGATAATAGGGATAGCAAGCTGTTTGGACCCCGCGCGGACCGGAAAAGACCCCCGAGTCCCAAGAAGCCAAGCCAAGCATCGCAGCTTGAACACGAAGCGGTCTGGCGCACCAAGCCGGTGGGAGATCGGCGTGGGGAAGCAAGCTGGGGAAGCTTGGGATCTGTGCGGGGGACACCCTTGGAAACGTCGCATTGCATCTCTGGGCCGAGGCTTATTGGTGGAAGATTCCTTGACCTCCACGACGACGTTCGGATAAAGACACCGCGTCGCTGGGTAGTCTGGACATCTTGCTCCGGCTGTTGAGAGGTAGCCGAGCAGAGCTCCACGTGGCACGGTGGAGGCCGTCATCGCCGCCCCAAGGTGGTTTGCAATGTGATCCACGATGAGCTTATTATTCGGAAGAGGACCAACTGTTTTAACGTACCTTGGTCTGAAGCCCCAACAGGATGTGTTAGCTTGTGGATATGGGTCTCGAGAGTAGTAGCGAGGCTGTTTGTTGGTTCGAGTGTCCACTTCTGCGTCTATCCCACGACTGGTGTTGCATCAGTATGATGAACTTCCAGGTAAGCTGCTTTGAGATCCAGTCTGATGCAAGAATTTGCGACAACATTTAACCTCCAAGTCGATGTAACAAGTCTTCAAAGAGACACGCCTCAAGCGTGGTTGAGCTACCAGACCCTCGTTGGTGCCCATGCCTCCAATGACAACATATCGGTCCTTTGCTTTCATTTCAAAGTCGAATGGGCGAACGAACTTTTGCAGGAAATCATCAGAAAACCGATAAATCATAATGCTGACAGAGACTCAAATACTCGCCTCTGATATCATCTTGACAATCTCCACGCCACCATGGCTATGTCTTTTCCCATGCATACCCTAGGTCCCATCCCGAACCCGAAATTGGCGGCTTCCATATCAGCAATGACCTCTTTCGTGTTTCCTCCTACTTCCCCTTCCAGCCATCTCCCGGGCCGGTAAACCTCAGGGTCCCGGGATATCGATGGACTGCGTAAGACAGGCTGGCCATGGCCCATCTCCATACCTGCAGGAAGCCAATTCACATCCACAAACATCCCTCCCACCGGAGAAACTTTACCAAAAAGCTGCGCCGCAGAAGGGTGAAGCCGAATCTCCTCCTTGACGCAAGCTGGAAGAAGGGCAGGTTCGTCCGAGTCTTTTCAGACTGAATCGGCGTGCTGAGACTTGTCATCTCATAAAACTCGATGTTGTTATGAACCCTGCCCGAGAGACTGAAGAGAGTAGGTGGAAGGGGTGGAGAAGATGGAGCATGATGCGGTGCTCAAGAAGGCAGGGCTTCCACTCCACCCATTCGGACAGTTGCAGTTCAACGTAATGGTTACACAACATAAGTGGTTCACGTACATTAGTCGTTAAAGTGGAAGCCAGCCCAAAAGCTTTGGGGAATTCTACTCGAAGGGAGGGCGCGCCCTTGAGCAACGTGCTTCAGATTGCCGCCGCTTTGGTGTGCTGAATTTTAACCTCAGCAGTACTTATTGGCACGTGGCGTGTTGAGCCTTCTATATCACTCCTCGTAGAAATTACTACACAACATTAAAGTCTCACAAGATGATGTTTACTGCTGTGCAAGTGTGGATAGTACATAGTGGGAAAGCAGACCCGGAGCTCTGACTGGATAGCTAATTCAAGGTGTTGATGATCAGGTTGGCGTGGAAACCACACTGACAAAAGACGATCGGCATTCCAGTCTGAGCAGCATTTATGATCGAGAGGGTCTAGGAATTACCTACACTCTTCAGATGATGAGGAGATCCAGCTCTGAGTTGAGCTATTTAACATGTAGACTGGAGTCTCTAGGGGGAGAGGGTAAAATAAGCCAGCCTGCCTTGAAACCCTCACCCTCACCCTACAAATAGATGAGCCCTTTCATGAAGGATTTGGTTGTCATTTGACTGAGCTTCGACTTTGGAAATGTATATAGTTAACTTTACATCTGGCCGACACAGGATCTGACGTTGAGTCCATGAGCCTGGATCATGTGAAAACATGGTTAATCGCATGATGAAAACGCAACTGTGTTGTTATAGGTGGCTAGCTAACGTTAGGTAGTCTGCAGAGAGTAGGAAGATTCCAGCATTTTAGATTCCCGAGTTCCTCCTGAAAATGTGTGGTGAACTGTACTGGTAGGCCTACGGAGATAGGTAGGTAAAGGCTTGTTTATATGAAAAGCTATCTGTGGAGCGGCACTGTCTGATATATAGGTTTATAGGTATATCTTACGTAAGGAGCGCCTTATGTAAGCAGGCTATATAACCTAGAATAGTAGCCTATAGGCCTAAAGCTATTATAATATACCCCTCTAGATAAAACTATATATAAATAAATACTAACTAATATATAAAGTTAGTTAAAAATTCCCCTTTAATATATAAATATATTCTGAGATATATAATAAATAAAATAAAATATTAATTAGTTACTTATAAAATACTATATTAAATAAAGATAAATAAAAAAATAGTTTCTTCCTTATAAGTTATAGATAATATTTATTTAGAATATAGCTTTAGACTGAGGTAAGTAGTAAGGATACTATAGCTTAATACTATTTTTAAAATACTTTCTTCTTAACTTTTCTTCTTTAGACTATTATTACTATTACTATATTAGTATTTATTTAAAATTATATTATACATATATATATACCTATATCTTTACTACTAATAGTATTTTATAGAAGAATAAATATAATAGTCTTCCTTTTAGAGGTAATTTATATTATTCTGTAATAGGTAGTATTAGCTGAGATTAATACTAGTAATAATATATTATAACTTGTTGGAACTATAGGACTAAGGGATATGCCGCAGGACGTCTAGCAGCTGTAGGATCTTTATATATAGAATAATATAGGAATAATATAGACTCTACTTAGTATAGAAGAACTATAGTATAAGTTATATAATAATAAGATAAGGATTATTTAGGATTAATATAATTTAATATAAGTTAGAAGCTAATAGATTATATTAAATTAATATAATCTAGAATAACTAAAGGAATATACTAACTAGCTGGAATCTATATATAGGATAAGCTTAAATATACTTAAGATTAGATTTTTATAGCTTTTTAGTAATTAACTTTATAATTATCTTTAGATATTTCTAACCTTATTCCTTAATCCTCTTATTAAACTTATATCTAATTACTGTAAATTCTAAAAATCTAATTTTATTAGTATTATAATAATATTATTATCTATATATTATAATCTTAACTTACTACTAATAGACTTACCTCTATTAAATCTAAAGTTAGTTATAATATTTTAATTACTTCTATTTAGTAAGTTAACTTTATAATACTTACTTAATAGTATTTAGGAAAGAATATTATTATATCTACTAAAAATTAAACTTTTTCTACTTCTTTTAGTTCTCAGGAAATACCTCCTAAAGGTAAATAACCTATTAAGCTTCTAGATTAGGAAATAAAGAATATTAAACTCTCTAGTAATAAAGAGAATAATATTACTAAGTTTATATAATAGTTTTAACAGACTAATAGAAATATAGCTAAAATGCAGGAGATTATTAATAATAATACTGTAGAAGTTACCTAATTTTAGTAGAATCTCTATAATAACTTAGATTAGTAGTAATTTCTTACTCTCTAGTAGAAAGTTAAGATTCTTTATATTACTACTAATATTATCTAGACTCTAGTTAAGTTATATAAGAAATTTTAACTTAATTTACTATAGATTTTTAATAGAACTTCCAGATATTTTAAGGGATTTCTTACTTAAATTTAAACGTATTATTAATTTTATAATCTCAGTTTTAAGGATAAAGCTCAATAAGTTATTTATACTACCTTATTCCTTAAGGAAAAGCTTTTATATAGTTTAAACCTTATTTTACTAATTTCCTTACTTATAAATAAAATAATTTTAAGTTAGAAACTTAGACTATCTTTATAAACTATTATAACTTTAAAAGTATTCTAATTTTACTATTCTAAAAACTAGATAAATAATAATAATATAAATAAGATCTAGCAGCTTTTAAGTAGAAAAATATAGTTATATACTATATAGCTAAATTTAGATATATCTATACTAAACTTAACTATATTAATAATACTAAGATTTTTATATTCTACTAAAAACTAAAAGAAAATATTAAAAATAAACTTATTAAATAAGATAGACTTAGTAACTTTATTATATATATAGAACTTACTATTAAGATTAATAACTAACTTTTTAAGTATATTACAGGCTATATCCGGATGTCCGGCCAGGGCTGTGCCTAGGTATCCGAAGCTAACCTCCTCGCCTAAGTGGGGCCCCGGTAGGCTCTATATAACACTATATATACAGACGTTTCCACACACTCGTGAAGGCTTCTCTTTTACTCCTTAGTTCTAAATAAATAGTATTTTACGCTACTTTCCAGTTAAATAAACCTAGGTCTAGCTTTTTATATATTTAGAATTTAGTTTTATTCACTATATAGATAATACTAAGTAGAATATAGCTTCCCACTAGTTAAGTATATAATCTAGTTAAATATAGCTTCTAGAATATAATACTATATAATAAGTAACTAACTAACTAATATAAAGAATAATAGAGAATACTGAAGCTTCCTAGGATATTCCGATAGATAGTAACTTTATAAGTAAACTATTTTAGTAATAATTATAATATATTTTAAGCTTCTTCTACTAGAGGATTAATAAGTTTTTATATAAGTTAGTAAGATAAGATATTATAGTAAGTAGTAACCTCTAGGTAGCTATTATAATAGATACTTCTAACCTATATTAAGATACTTTAGTAACCTCTAGAATAATATCTATTAGAATAATAATTCTTAGGGTTAATAATATTATTATATTTCTATTAGTTATTAACTACTAAAGGAAACTTTTTCCTCTATCTCTAAAGTTTTTAGGTAAGTAAAAGGAATATTAAGTATAAACCTAATAGATAAAAGCTAAACTTAAGATTAACTACTATTTCTTTAATAATAATTAGGAATATTAATATTTAATTTATTTCTACTTAGATTCCAGTTCTCAGTAAATAGTTAAAACTTTCTATATAATAGGAAAGCTAGAAAACTTCTATAATCTAAATAATTTTATAAGTTATCTTAATAGAACTTACCTAGACTCTAATAACTAACTTTATACTATTACTTAATTATAAAGCTTTAGATAGAAGGAAAATAAATATCTAACTATCTTTTTATTCTAATTTGAAAAAACTCTAGCTAATATTAGAGAGTATATATAGCTAGATATAGTCTAGATCTCTCTACTAGAAGCTACTTTACTTCCTTATTTTAAGAAGTTACTTATTATAGTTAATTTTCCTATAGAGTATAGATTTTAGTTATCTAAAGTTTAAAATATAGCTTAGAAGCTTAAATATATAAAAGGGATATTAGTATACTACTAGCTGCCCCACTAGAAACCTACTGCCTATAATATAGAAAGTAATATTATAATAACTAAAATAGTTGAAAAGTAATAATAATACTAAAGTTTTAGTAGCTTCTCTTCTACCTTTAAGGAATACTCTAAAAACTATTAAGATACTTACTAATATTTCAGATATAGTAAGAAAAGTTATATCTATAGGAATTATAGAGTCTGAAAGTATAAGAAAACTAATATAAAAGTTATAAAAACTATAGTTACTCCAGATTATACTAGGGATAACTAGAGGGATAATATTACTCTACTTAGTAATAGTAAGGATTTAGAAAAAAAGTAACTCTAGAGTGAAGTCAGACTCTAAAGTTAACTAAAATAGAAGTAATAAAATAAGGAAAATAATAGGAAAGAAATAAATAAGTAACTAATAACTAGTTATTATTTAGAATAAAATTAATAGAAGTTACTTTATTAATATACTTATTAATATAGACTATAATATTTATATTATTATTAATATCTCTCTTATAAAGAAACTTTACTTCCTATTAGTTAATAAGTTAAAAAGATAAATAAGGAGATATACTACTAAGCTATCACTTAGTAATATTTAGAAGATAACTATTCTAACTTTAGAAGTTAGTAATTATATACAGAAAATTTATATTTATATTATAGAGAGCTTATAGCTACTTTTATATCTTAAGTGGCTATAGATAGAGGATAATTATATTATCTATAATATTGAAGCCTAATAGATAATATATAGAAAAGATAGTATAATAGTATATCTAGAATACTAGGATAAACTAATATAGCTTAAGGAGATCCAGTCAGCTTAGCTACTTAATACTAATTTATTTATATTTATCTATTAGTATACTATATAGTATACTAGTGAAATATTAAGTTTCTACTAGATTATATTTATTAGTCTGGCGGATATTAAGAAAATATTAGTCCTGAAAGTAGAAGTGAACCTAAGAAATTATATTCCTATAAATATCTTAAAGGAATTTCCGGATCTTTTCTATCTAGATTCAGTATACTAACTACCTCCTAGCTAACTAGAAATAGACTACTATATTCTATTAATCTCTAATAATAAGGAATAAGAACTAAACCTCCTATAGAGACCCCTCTATAGTATATTATAGGAGGAACTTCTAGTATTTAAGAAGAATCTAGAGAATTTACTTAATAAGGAATTTATTAAAATAAGTAGCTTTTCTACTAATACCTTAATCCTTTTTATAAGAAAATTAGATAGAGAAATATATTTCTGTGTGGATTATAAAGCTTTTAATATAATTATAAAGAAGGATTATTACTTTCTCTTCCTTATATTAGAGATCCTCTAGAGGATTACTACTACTTATTAGTATACTAACCTTAATATTATTACTATATTCTATAGAATTAAAATTAATAAAATAGATTAGGAGAAAATAGTTTTTTAGATATATTATAGTTTTCCAAATAGATAGTATACTTGTTTAGATTTATTAATATTTCCACTATATTTTAATAGTATATTAATAGCTACCTATAATAGTTTCCTAATAATTTTATTATAATATATATTAATAATATCTTTACTTATATTAGTAGCTTATAAGAGGAATATAAGGAGAAGGTCTATTAGATATTTAGCTACCTTACTAATATAGATTTTTAGTTAGATTCTAAGAAGTATAAGTTTTCAGTTACTATAGTTAAATATATTAGGTTTATTATATTAGCTAGAAAGAGTCTCTCTTATAACTCTGAGAAGTTAGAAGCTATTATTAACTAACTTTCCTCTAGTTTACTAAAAAATATCTATAGTTTCCTTAAGTTTATAAACTACTATAAGGTTTTTATACTTCAGTATAATATTATTATAGAGTTTTTAAACTATCTAACTTAGAAGTTTGTTTCCTTTAACTAGAGACTAAAGTAGCAGGAGGTTTTCCTTAAACTAAAATAACTTTTTACTATAAAACTAATTTTACGGAAGTTTAACTTTAATATTCTAATAATAGTAGAGATAGACTATTTAGAGTATATCCTAAGAGGTATATTAACCTAAGATAATAAAACTAGAGTGAGGTATTTAGTAGCTTTCTACTTCTAATATCTAACTTCTATAAAATTTAATTACTTAATTTATAATAAGGAGCTTCTTATAATATTAGTCTGTTTATAAATATAGAAAGTAAAGCTATAAAATACTAGGAAGTTTAAAATCCTTACTAACTATAAGAACTTTAAGTATTTTATAAAGAAATAATAGTTTATAGAGAGGTAGAACTAGTGGGTGGAGGAATTATTTTAGTATAACTTTTATTTTAAATACTAACTAGGTATCTAAATAGTAGCTTTTAATACTCTCTCCTAGAGGGAATAGGATACTCCTAAAAAGTAGAATAATAAGAAGTAATAGGGATAAGTAATATAGATTATCCTAAATATTACTATCCTTATAGAACTCTAAATAGAATATATAGATATTATTAATATCTAGATTTTTAAAAGAAAGTTAAACTTATAAGAAATATAAAATTATACCACTAAGAGAGACTCTTTATATTAATAGATCTTTATAGTAGTCTAATAGAAAGAATATAACTTTCCTTCTAACTTTTATATTAAGATCCAGATTACTAAATATATTCTTAATATATTAGGATAACTTACTTTTAGAGAGAGATTTTAGTTATTAAGTAATAAAAAAATAATAATCTTCTTAATAAGCTTAAAACTAAGTTAATATAAAAGTTATATAATTCCTCCCCTATAGATTATTTAGAGTATAATAGTATACTAGAGATTATAAGCTAATAGTTCTACTAATCTGAATAATTATAAAGTATCTACTAATTTATATATAACTATAATATATATAGAGATATTTATATCTAGAGATAAGCTAAAAAAAGATTCCTAAAGCTCTTACTAATATCTAACTAATTATACTCTAATCTATTAATAGATTTTATTACTTACTTACCCCCCACGAAAGGATAAAGTAGTTATTACTTCTAGATTATTATTAATTAACTAAGTAAGATTCCTATATTAGAAAAGATAAATATAATAGAGATAGAAGTATATACTTAGTAGTTCCTTAGTTACTACTATAAGTTTTATAAAATACTATACTCTATTATAAGTAATAGAGAGTCTAACTAAGTAAGTTATTTCTGGAAGGAATTCTATAGATTAAAAAATATTATATACCTATTAAATACTAATTACTACCTATAGACTAATAAGATTACAGAATAGTATAATTAGGAGATCTAAGTAGTTTTGAAGGTATTTACCTATTAGTCTCAGGATAACTAAAGTAACTTACTACTTATTATATAGTTAGCTTTCTATAACTAGTAGTATAGTATAATAGAGACTATACTTTTCTTTATAGATTATAGATATTATATTAACCTTATCCTAGTTACTAAAAAGTATATAGAACCACTCAGTAGTAGTAAGACTACTACCTACTAGCTAGTTAAGAGGATATAGTTAATAATAATATATATTTATATAGAGATAGTTACTACTTAGTAGAGATTAGAAGCTTAGGTAAATAAGATCTAGTTTCCTACAGATTAATATTAAATTAGTAATAAGGTGTAATTAAATATATCTAACTATAAATTACTAAACCTAAGCTAAAAGCTAACCTAGCTACACTATAAATATATAGTAGTAAAAATCCTCTCGCTATATATTATAAAGCTAAATACCCTAGAGTCTATTTACTTATAATTCTATATAAACTTACTCTAGAGGGCTACTACTAACTTACTACCTAAGTAGGTTATAATTAGTAGCTAGTTACTACTACTAGTGAATAATAATAGGAAAACTAAATAGTTAGTTAAAAATATTCTTACTATAAGGATATACTAAATAGAGAGAGGATACTAATAAGAGACTTTAGTTAAATAGGAAGAGTATATAAATTTTATATAGAAGCTTATTAATATTATTATAGATATAGTAATACTGAAGCAGTATAAGGTAATATATAGCTTAATTATTAATAATAATAGAAACCCAGCCTATAGCCTCTAACTAAGCAGCAGCTAGGGAGGAGGGGGGTAATATTACAGACTATATCTGGATATCCAGCTAGAGCTATACCCAGGCATCCGAAACTAACCCCCTCGCCCAAGTGGAGCCCCAGTAAGCCCCATATAATACTATATATATAAACTTTTCTATATACTTATAAAAACTTCTCTTTTACTCCTTAGTTCTAAATAAATAGTATTTTACGCTACTTTCCAGTTAAATAAACCTAGGTCCAGCTTTTTATAAAATATCACTATAAGAAAAATAAATAGTAATAATCTTAATAACCTAATAGTAAATATAAATACTAAGAACTACTATATAACCACTAGAACTAATATAATAATTAGGAAACTAGATAATAATTTACCTTATAAATAAGTATATCTTACAGCTACTATAATAAACCTATAGACCTTACTACTAAAGCTACCACTAAAAATAATAAATAACGAAATTTTAAATACTATAATTATAATAAACTAGAATATATAGCTAAAAACTGCTACTTACCTAAATGTTAGCAGTAAGAATAATAATTTTAACTAGTATCTAAATAAACCTAATAAGTTAATATTACTAAGAAAGAAATACTCTATATCTCTCTAATCTAGATAGTCTATTTTAATAATACTTATATTATACAATAAGAATCTAAAAGTAATATAGAATAATATTCTAAAACTCCTTCTAAATAATTAAAATACTATACTAAGAAAATACTAGTAATAGCTAATATTAAGAAAGAAAAAGAATTTATACTAATTTCTAAATAAAACTAAGTATAAGAAAATAAAATAGTAATCCTATAACTATAGGCATCTGAGAGAAAGCTTCACTATAGAATTAGTTAAATATCTAATAAATAACTTCTATAGAGAATTCAGTATTAAATTCAGCAGAAAACTAACGTTAGAGGAAACCTACTTCTTACTTAAGCTCTTACATAACCACTTAAAGTAAGTAATAAGATACTAATAAAAACTCTTACTATAGTTAAATATAATAAGCTGAAATATAAAATTAAGGAATAACTTAATAACCTCTACTAGTAAGAATATATTAAAGTTAGCCTAGGAATCTATATTCACTTAAGTAACCTATTTAAATTAACTAACAATAATATTAAGCTAGATAATAATAATATTAAAAATCCAGAATCCTCTATTTTATAGTAACTATATAGTAATAAAAGTAAGTTACTTAGAATTAAAAGTATTTACCTAACTTAAGATAAATAATTTATTATACTCTATAAAGTTCTAGGTTACTAGACTCTTAATTATCTTAAAATAATTCTCTATAATATAGACTATAAACTTCTATAAATTAATTATTCAGCTTACTAAACTATTTTTTAAATATATTATATATAAGATAATTATATACTACACCTTAGTAATAAGTTCAATAAATAATTCTTCCTATAATAATTTAAGAATAATCTAATTCTAAATATATATCTTAATATAAATTTACTATTTTAGAAACTTTAGTATTTTAATAAAACCCACTTTACAGTATTTACACTCAGTAAAAACTACCCTATAGTATATGTAAATAATATTATTAGTAAATAGATAAACTATAAATTAGACTACTATATAATCTATTATATTAATAAAGTAAAGAAATAAAATTATTAATGTAATAAACTTTAGAGATAAGAAAAAAATACTAAAAATAAATTTGCACTACTAATACTAAAATATAGAGAATTAATATTCAGTAAAACACTTTAAGAAGGAAAGATTGTAATTTAATATTAAGAAGATAGAATAATATTAGAATAGAGATACTATAAGTAGTTAAAAAACTAAACCTACTTACTAAATAAGAATAAAGAAAGATATTTCAGATAAGGTTCTTATATTTAGTAATATCAGAATATAATAATAAATACTTTTACTTTAAGATTATAGTAAATAAATATAAAATATAGATTCTAATTAATTATAATATTTAAGGAAACTTTATATTACTATAAATAGTAAATAAATAATAAAGTCTATAAATAATAAAAGTTAAACTATACTAATTATATATTATTAAAAAAGAAAGTATTAAATATAGTAAAGATATTATTAATTTAGAGACTATATACTTTCTTTTAAATTACTATAATTAGAAGGAGAACTATATTTTTAATATAATAAAGATAAATAATTAAGAAATTATCTTAGGAATCTTATAGTTATAAAAACATAATCTATAGATAATTTAGAAAACTAGCTATCTCTAATAGAAAAATTTAATCTCTAAAGATTCTCTAGATAATAAGATTCTATTATATAAATTAGATATAACTCTAAGAGTATAAAGATGTATTATCTACCTTAAGATTAAGGATATAGTAGTTTGGACGTTAAATATTATAGTAGTAAGAGTTAATAATAAGATAGATTAACTTTAGACTATCCCTAATAAATACCGGATTTATAAATAACTTTTTATAGAAAAACTTAAAATTAGATTACTAAAGTATATAAACTATAATCACAAAAGTCTTTTAAAGAAGAGGAAGAAACTTAGTTTCAGTAAAATCTATAAATTTTATTAAATAGAAATAGAAGTACTTAATAAATATATTAATAAATATTTTAAGAAAGATTATATTAAATATTTAATATTATTAGTAGAAAGCTTAATCCTATTTATACTTAAGAAAAACAGTAAGTTATAACTTTATATTAACTATTAATAACTTAATAATATAATAATTAAAAACTAATACTTATTATTACTTATATTAAAATTATAAGATTAACTTTATAGAGCTAATTAGTTTATAGTTTTTAATTTTAAAGAAACTTATAATTTTATCTAAATTCAAGAAAGTAAAAAATAGAAAACTATTTCTAGAATTAGAAAAACCTTTTATGAATACTTTATAATACTTTTCAGACTTACTAATATACTTATAATATTCTAATTTATAATTAATTATATACTATATAAATATTTAGATATTTTTATATAATATATCTTAATAATATCCTTATCTACTTAAAGATACTTAAAGAATATAAAGAATATATTTATAAAATACTTTAGAAACTTTCGTAAGCTAAACTACTTATTAAACTAGAGAAGGGTAAATTCTATATATAATAAGTAGAATATTTAGAATCTACTATTATACTAAATATAATTAAGATATTAACTAAAAAGATCTAGGTAGTTAAGAATTAGCTTAAGCTAATAAATATTGAGGAAATCTAAGCTTTCCTTAAATTTACTAATTTTTACTAAAGATTCTTTAAGGATTATATAAAGAAAATAATCCCACTTACTAAACTTATATAAAAAGATACTAAGTTTAATTAGACTAATAGATAAGAAGAAGTATTTTAGGATATTAAGAATTAGGTTATTTTAGAATCTATTCTCACAATCCTAAACTTTAATAAACTATTTAAAGTTAAAACTAACATCTTAAATTATATTATAAGAGGATAACTAAGATAATAAAATATAAAAGAAATACTATATTCTTATACTTTCTATTTATATAAACTTAGTAGACTAAAACTTAACTACTAAATCTATAATAAGAAACTTATAGCTATTATTAAAGTATTTTAAAAATAGAGACTATAATTTTCAGAAACTAAATATAAAGTTTAGGTTTATACTAACTATAAGAATCTTATATATTTTATAATATCTAAGAATCTTAATAAATAATAAATTAGATAGTTAGAATTTCTTTTAGAATTTAACTTTGATATTATCTACTATAAAGAAACAGAAAATAGAAAAGCTAATATATTTAGTTAAAAACTAAACTATAATATCCTAATATTAGAAGAAATATAAGTTATTCTAAAAACAGATATAGACGGAAACTTTATATCTATATAGAAGTTACTCTTAATCGCCAGATAAGTTAATACTAGTATAATTAGAAGAATAATATATAAGATAATTAGAAATACTTATAATATACTAATATATAGATATTAAGAAATTACTAAGATTTTTAAAAGGATTTAATAATATTATAATAAAAAGATTATAAAATAAAATATAATTAATATAATTAAGAATTATAAAACTTACCTTAAAAGTAAATCCAGCTAATATAAACCTTATAGTAAATTATAACCCCTACTAGTATTTTAAAACCTTTAGAAATTAATTTCCTTAGATTTTATTATTAAGCTACTGAAGTTATAAAAACTACTTACTAAAGTATACTATAATAATATTTCTATTATAGTGAAATAACTTACTAAATATACTTACTTTATTCCCTATAAGAAATTAAATATAGCAGAAAGCCTTATATATATCTTCCTTAGAATTATTATTAGTTAATATAAGCTACCTTAGGAAATTATATTTAATAGAGATAAACTTTTTATATCTAAATTTTAGAGATTCCTAATTTTATAATTTAGAGTAAAATACTATCTATTTACTACTTTCTACCTATAGACTAATAGCTAGACTAAACATATTAACTAGATTCTTAAAATCTACTTTAGATATTATATTAACTATTAATAAGATAATTAGATTACTTTACTACTAATAACCTAATTTATCTATAATAATATAATAAAAGAAAATACTAAAGAATTACCTTTCTATCTTAATTATAAATTTAACTCTATATAAGAGTGTAGCTAAAAGTTTAGGTAAGGGAAGGGAAAGTAGTAAAAGGTAGGTCTCTGTAGGTTGTAAGATTTTAACTTAGTGTGGCTAACTAGTGGTAGCTATAAGAGGGTTTTTATCCTATAGGGGGCTTAGTTGCCTCAAGCTCTATAGGTTATATAATCCTAGCTATTCCAGCTCTCTATATAGACTATAGGGTATATATCCTTATAATTATCCGCCCCTTTTAAAGGCCTTAGGCCCTAAAGCCTGTAAATACTATATAGCTGCTCTTGATATATAACTTTGCCGACTATTCGGCAGTAGCTTAGAGTGTGAAGATAAAATAACAGATAAATAATAGTTAAAATAATAGTTAAAATAATAGTTAAAATAATAGTTAAAATAACAGTTTAAAATAATAGTTTAAATTAGTAGTTAAAATGAGAGACTTTAAGTAATTATAAAAAGAAATTAAAATTATAAGTATATTAATCTATATTATTCCTATAGGTATATTAACCTAAGAGGTTAATAACCCCTCAGTGAAGCCTCCCCATAAGTATATTAACCTATAAGGTTTCAATATATTAACTAGATATCTTAAGGTAATTACTAAGATATCTAACCCTTTTAATATATTAACTGGATATTTTTAGGTAAATACTAAAATATCTAACTCCTTCTCCCTAAAGTATCCTATAGTGAATTAGGTATATAAAGCTTCCTATAGCTAATTAAGCTACTAAAATATAAGTAGATATTTACTAGTTATTTTACTTCCAGAAAGAAGCTACTACTACTATATCCTAATAGTTTTCCAGCCTTAAACTTAGTATAATTTTAAGGTTTTTTTAGTAGTAAGCTTTTAGTAGCTAGGTAGTTATAGTATATTCTTATAAGGTAGCTAGATTTCTAGTAGTATATATAGAACTTATTTTAGTAATAAGTAGCTATTAAATAGCCTAACTTACTATAGATCTTATATATTTAAACTTTAAAATAGAATTTCTTAGTTAGAGTTAACTTATTAACTATTTCGTAGTATATATATACTAAATTAGTAGTATTATTATAACTAATAGCCTTTCTAATAATATTACTTAAAATATCCTTATAAAGCTATAATATCTCCTAGAGGTACTCAGCTATTAGAATTATAGCTCTTAATAGCTAATTATTAAACTTCTAGTATTATAAATATCTCTATATTCTAACTTTAAGGTAGTAGAAGAAAGTAAATATGTAAAGTTAAAATATCTCTAATCTAATAGTTCCTAGAGACTTATAGATTACTAACTATTTAGTATAAAACTTCAGTAGGAATATCTAACTATTATATTAAAATATATAAAGTATATTATAGAGATATAATTCTTATAGAGTAAGATTAGTTAATAAGTAGCAAGTAAACACTATAAAACTAACCTATAAAAAATCTAGTAAGATATAATAGTAGTTATACTACTAAGTCTATAAGCTATATAATAATTTAGTTATAACTTACTAAATTTTCTATACTTTTAAAGCTTCTAGCTGTAAAATATAATTATCTTAAATTACTATTAGCTAATTCTTAATTTTATATAGAGTAGCTTCTTTATAAAGAAAGCTACAGAAGTAACTAGGAGATCTTAAGTAATCTTAATATTTAGAAGCTATAAATAAAGTTAGTAATAATAATATTAAGTTTACTATAAATATATTACTAAAGAAATATTTTACTATAATTTCTATAAGAGAGGATTATTATTTAAGAAAATATATAAATATTATTATAATTATTATTACTATACTGGTAACTATATTATTTAGATTACTTATTTTAGCTACTTATATTAATATAGTTAATATAGAGATTACTATATATTTACTAATTAAGAATATATTTTTAGAAGATATATTTTTAGAGGCTATATTTTCAGATACTAAAGTTTCAGATACTGTAAGTATCTGGACTACTAATATAGTTATTCTTAATATAGTTACTAATTAGTCAGTAGGTATTTATTATAAAATTATTACTGAAACTCCAGTCTTACCTCCTCAGAGAGATAGAAGTTGAAAAATTGTAAGAATATAGCTAAAAACCTAGGTAAGGGAAAGGAAAGTAGCAAAAAGTAGGTTTCTGTAGGTTGTAAGATTTCAACTTAGTGTAGCTAACTAGTAGTAGCTATAAGAGAGCTTTTATCCTATAGGAGACTTAGTAGCCTCAAGCCCTATAGGTTACATAATCCTAGCTATCCCGACTCTCTATACAGACTATAAGGTATATATCCTTACACTTTATAATATATAGAGAATCTTAATAGAAAGAATAAATAGTAAAAATAATAGTAAATATCTTGAAACTTTACACTCTCTAAGATAAACTTCTAAACAAACTTAAATTTATTAAATAATAAATATATAAATATACTAATACTTTAAGAATTAAAAGATTAATTTTTAAGGAGAAAGATAGTATCTATCTTACTAAATAAAATATTAAGACTAAATAACTAAGTAATAAATTAGACTTTAAGAAATTTAGACTATTTGAAATTATTTACATAATCTCAAATGTTAACTATAAACTATTACTACTAGACACTATAAGATATTATCTAGTTTTTAATATTTCACTTCTCAAACTAATATTAAAAGGATTCTATATAGAAGATTATATTAAAATTAATTTAGAATAAGAATATAAAATAGAATAAACTATTAACTATATTAATTAATAAGATAATATAGAAATATAATATCTTATTAAATAGAAAGAATATAGCTACACAAAAAATATATAAGAATTAGTATTTAATATTAGATATCTTAAAGAACTTTAAGAATACTGAGAATAATAAATATATAAATAAACTATAATATCTATAATCCAGATTAATAGACTAGTTTATATTTAGTATTCTTAACCTAATTATTAACTAACTAAAAAACCTTAAGGAAATAAAATATTTCTACACTGAGGAATACTATATTCTAAAGAATAAAATATCCTAAACTAGCTATTAATACCTCTAGAAGTATTATTTATAACTAGAGATAATAGATTAAAATTTATCCTAAGTAGAAACTAGTTAACCTTATTAGATACTTTCTATATGAATAAATTCTAAAATTTATATAATTTCTATATTTCTAAAGATAACTTCTCTACCTCCTACTTATTTACTAACTATATTTCCTAATAAATTAAATTAGAATTATATTCTTTCAGAAACTTTTTTTACTTTTAAAGATAAGTTAAATAACTTAGGGTAGTTACTAATTATACCTGTAAAGCCTTAAAAGCTTCTTCAGCCTCTTATTCTTCTTACTCTACTTTCTTTTACTTCTAAAAATAATAATTCACTAAAAAGATAAAATTAATAATATATATACAGAAAAAAAAACTATTTAGCATTCATAAGTATTAGCTATATCACTACTGTTATAACCTGTCAGACTTTACGTAATATACTTACTATACTATTTCAAATTAGTAAGGTTTATTTTATATACACGATTATATTAGAAATAAGGAGAATATAGTATTATATTATAACTCTAGTAATTAATAAGAAGACCTAATACTTAATAGCTTTATTTAATCTAAACCTAATAACTTTCACAGAAATTAGGGTTTTAAATACAACTTAATATAGTATTAGCAGCAGAAAAAAGATAGAAGAATATAAAATGACTAGCAACTTTATCTGGAGGCTACTATATATTTATATTAATCTTAAGGATAAAACCTTTAGAGAGGAAACTTAATATTATAACCTATTAAAACTATAGGACTAAGGGATATCCTATAGAATACCTAGTAGCTGTAGGATCTTTATATATAGGATAATATAGAAATAATAGGAACTCCACTCAGTATAGAAAAACTATAATATAAATTATATAATAAAAAGATAAGGATTATTTAGAATTAATATAATCTAGTATAAGTTAGAGACTAATAGATTATATTAGATTAGTATAATTCAGAATAACTAAAGAAATATACTAATCAGCTGGAATTTATATATAGAATAAACTTAAGTATACTTAAGATTAAACTTCTATAGCTTTTTAGTAATTAACTTTATAATTATCCTTAAAGACTCCTAGCTTTATTCCTCAATCCTCTTATTAAATTTACACCTAATTACTATAAGCTCTAAAAACCTAATATTATTAGTATTATAATAATATTATTACTTATATATTATAGCCTCAACTTACTACTAACAGACTCACTTCTGCTAAACCTAAAGTTAGCTGTAATATAATAGTTAGGATAGCTTCCTTATACTAAAGCTACAGAAGTAAAATAAAGAGAATATAAGTAATAATAGCTAGAGTAGTTTTCCTATACTAAAACTTAGTGAGAAGAAGTAGCTTTTTAGTATAGTTACTTAGCTTCTATAATTTTAGATATTATTAGTTAATAGTTTACTTTAGATAAGGAGTAACTTATAGAGATAGAAAATAATAGCCTAACTTCTAAGAAGATATAGGGAAGGTCTCTAGTGGGGAAAGAAGCTAATAGTTTTTCCTCTAGTAAGTATTATTAATATTAGTCTAATATATAAGATAATATTCAGTTAGTTAAGATATTTACTAATAGTAATATAGAGGAGGTAAATTCTAAGGGTAGTAAGTTTATAAACTGAGGCTAGATAATTCTCAGAGGTTCTATATATAAGAACTATATTTATAATATATTCAGTAGGAACTCCTAAAGTAACTATTACTAAGTAAAGTTAGATTAGTTAGCTAAATACTAGTAGTATATTATAAGTAAGATCCTATATATACTATTATCTAACTAGCTAGTAATACTAGAGTTTTAGTTTCTTAAGCTTATTTAGAATAATAGTTTCACTACTATAATATAATCTTTAGTCTATATATTATTTATATTCTAAACTAACTATTAGCTAGAAGCTTAAGTAAGTTAAGATTACATTATAGTTAGTATTTTTTAATAATTTTAGTAATAGGTTTATCCCTCAGGAGATAGTTAGTAAAGTAGCTATCTTAAAGTATCTTTCTGCTTCTATACTTATAGGTTAGGATAGAGGTTATTCTAGATTAATATCTATTAAGAATACTTCTGAAGCTAATATCCACCTAGCTTCAGCTAGTCCTTCTACTAGTAGGTTATAGCTAGCCCTTAATAGCCTTATTATTAGGAATATCCTATTGAATATTACTAATATATATAAGAAATTTGTATCTGTATATAAAGTTACTCTCCTGAGTAGAGAGTAAGGAAACTAGTATAATACTTTTAGGTATTAAAATTTTTTATATATTTGCTACTCTCTTAGGTGAAGTTTATGTCTCTTTATAGTTTATATTCTATAGGGTAATTTTAGTTTTCCTAGCTTTTATGCTATTAACTTATAGTTTATATTATAATATATTTACTTATATAATTATATTTATAAGTATATAGACGCCTAGGGGTATAGTTAGTTAGAGAGAAGTATAAAGGAAAGTATTAGTTATTAGGTATTTATATTATTTTTAGGTTAGTTGCCTATATAATTAGTCTGAGGAGTAGTTTCAGTTAGAGGTTTTAGAAAGATAATAGTTTTCTGGAGGTTCAGGAGTAATTAGAAGTATTTAAATTTCAGCTGTAAGAGTATTTTAGTAAGTCTATCCACTAGTATATTATTTATTAGTATATAAATAACTTTAGATAAACTAGTAGTATATTCTTAATAAAGCTATATATTCTGGATATCTATATATTATAAGTATATTAGGATATATTTACTAATATTAACTATAAGATAAATTATCTAACTATTATTATAATAAATCTCGTATATATCATTTAGCTCCAGAGTAATATCTCTTAAAAGTTACTTAAAAGCTATAGTTTCCTTTACTATATATTTAAGTGTAAGAAGCTCTATATTACAAGCCAGCCCCATATGGAACATACTACAGAATACCTTACTTAAGTGCAGCCAGACAACAAGTGGTAACTTGTTATTACGTACCTTTTAACGAGGCTATATATAGCTCAATTAGTAATACTGTTCGTATACACCCACGCGCGCATATAGATACTGAAGGCTGAGACGTTATTAGCTGTAACGCTACGCCCTCCGGTTGGAGGCTAGCCTTTTATATATAATAAGTTACCCTAATAGTCTAGAGTTCAATCTGGATTATATATAGATTTATATATAGATATTCTCTAGCTAATAGTGATGCTGGGGGTATATTACTTAAGCACTCAGGGCCCCTACCGTGAGGCCACAACTGGCAGGTAGTGCAGCGGGAGCGGGAGAGGGGAGATAGTATTATAAGCTAGTCCTATATAAAACACACTATAGAATACCCTACTTAAGTGTAGCTAGATAATAAGTAGTAACTTATTATTATATATCTTTTAACGAGGCTATATATAGCTTAATTAGTAGTACTATTTATATACGCCCGCGTATATATATAGATACTGAAGGCTGAGATATTATTAGCTGTAACGCTACACCTCCCGGTCGGGGGCTAGCTCTTTATATATAATAAGTTACCCTAATAGTCTAGAGTTCGATCCGGGTTACGTATAGATTTACGTATGGATGTTCCCTGGCTAATAGCGATGCTGGGGGTATATTACTTAAGCGCTCAGGGCTCCTACCGTGAGGCCACAACTGGTAGGTAGCGTAGCGGGAGCGGGAGAGGGGAGGTAGTGTTACAGGCCAGCCCCGTACGGAATATGCTACGGAACACCCTACTTAAATGCAGCTAGATAATAAGTGGTAACTTATTATTACATACCTTTTAACGAGGCTATATATAGCTTAATTAGTAGTACTGTTTGTATGCACCCGCGTGCGTATATAGGTACTGAAGGCTGAGATATTATTAGCTGCAACATTACGCCCCCCAGTTAGAAGCTAACCTTTTACACTCCACCTCTATAGTAAATATAGTAATAGTAGTTTAGTAAGTAGCTTTCTACTAAATTAGTTCTCTAAATAGTAAGATAATATATCCCTAGGAGGATCGTTATATTTTATTATTATTAGTAAATAAGATATCTCTAGTAATAAATAATATCTATCTACCTCCTGAGATACTATAATATATTATAAGGTAGTAAATAATATAAAGATACTAGATTATTTAGTTAATTACTAAGAGATATTAATAAGAGGAGTTTATAAGATATTATAAAAGCTAAGTATATATAAAGAAGATATTAGGGTAAATTATAATCGAAATATAGAGTACTAATCTGATCTTCTCTTAAAACTTCTTTATCTTAATAGCTGTAATTATATTCAGATTAGAGATAAAGAGGATTATAGAAATAGGAATTAGAGGTAAAATAGTGTCAGTAAGTTTATAATATTTAGTAACCCTCTTAATATACTAATTATAAATAAGGTTAATTATCTTTACCTTATAATCCCAAATAATTTATATCCCAAAAAACTACTCTACTAAACCTTAGTCTTTTATCTTATAAGTATCTTTCAGTTAAGAAATAATTTTAGTAGTATAAGTTACTATAGATTAATAATAGAGGATAAGAATATTATCTATATAGAATATAATAAGGACTTTCTTATTAGATATCTAGAAAAAATAGGAATTTTTATTTATAAGATAGAGTCCCAGGCGAATAAAAGTTAAGAAAAACTCCTTATACTAAAGGAGGGATATATCTTATAGTTTATATAGAATACAGATAAGTATAATATAACTACTATACTACCTAAATCTTTCAGGCAGTTAGTATTATATAGAAGTATTTTTAGGATTAAAGTATATATTCAAAAAGATATTAATAATACTCAGCTAAAGTATCTCTTAGTATTATATAGAAGTATTTTTAGGATTAAAGTATATATTCAAAAAGATATTAATAATACTCAGCTAAAGTATCTCTAAGTTAAAGTATATAGTAATAGCTATTACTATATAGAAAGTTTATATAGTTAGTATTTATTACAGACTATATTCGGATATCCAGCTAGGGTTATACTTAAGTATCTGAAGCTAACCCCCTCGCCCGAGTGGAGCCCCAGTGGGCCCTATATAGCACTATATATACAGACTTTTCCACACACTTATAAAAACTTCCTTTTTACTCTTTAGTTCTAAATAAATAGTATTTTACGCTACCTTCTAGTTAAATAAGTTTAGATCCAGCCTTTTAAATATTTAGAACTTAGTTTTATTCACTATATAGATAATATTAGGTAGAATATAGTTCCCTACTAGTTAAGTATATAATCTAGTTAAGTATAGCTTCTAGAATATAATATTATATAATAGGTAACTAACTAACTAACTAATATAAAGAATAATAGAGAATATTAGAGTCATCCAGAATACCTCTATAAGTAGTAACTCTATAAATAAATTACTTTAGTAATAATTATAGTATATTTTAAATTCCCTTTACTAGAGAATTAATAAGCTTTTATATAAATTAGTAAGATAAGATATTATAGTAGGTAGTAACTTCCAGGTAGCTACTATAATAGATACCTCTAGCTTATACTAGAATACTCTAGTAACCTCCAGAATAATATCTATTAGGATAATAACCCTTAGGGTTAATAATATTATTATATCTCTATTAGTAGTTAACTACTAGAGGAAGTTTTTTTTCTTACTTCTAAAGTTTTTAGATAAATAGAAGGAATATTAAGTATAAACTTAATAGATAAAAGTTAAGCTTAAGATTAGCTATTATTTCTTTAATAGTAATTAGAAATATTAGTATCTAATTTACTTCTACTTAAACTTTAGTCCTCAGTAAGTAATTAAGATTTTTTATATAGTAGGAGGATTAGAGAACTTCTATAATCTAAGTAATTTTATAAGTTACCTAAATAAAACTTACCTAAACCTAAATAGCTAGCTCCACACTCCTACCTAACTATAAAACTTCAGACAGAAGGAAAATAAATATCTAACTATCTTTCTATCTTAATTTAAAAAAACTCTAGCTAATACTAGAGAATATATATAGCTAGATATAGTCTAGATCTTCCTACTAGAGACTATTTTATTTCCTTACTTTAAGAAGTTACTTATTATAGTAGATTTCCTTATAGAATATAGACTCTAATTATCTAAAGTCTAGAATATAGCTTAAAAGCTTAAATATATAAAGGGGATATTAGTTTACTATTAGTGTTATAGTTAGCTTTAGGTTTAGTAGAGGTAAGTCTATTAGTAGTAAGTTAAGACTATAATATATAAGTAATAGTACTATTATAATATTAATAAGATTAGGTTTTTAGAGTTTATAGTGATTAGGTGTAAATCTAATAAGAGGATTAAGGAATAAAGTTAGAAGTATCTGAGGATAATTATAAAGTTAATTAATAAAAAGCTACAGAAGTCTAACTTTAAGTAAACTTAAGTTTATCCTATATATAAATCCTAATTTCTAATATAGTAATTACTAATTACTATTTATTAGTAATTAATTACTAATTACTCTTATATATATAGAGTGATTATTTTATTATTATCTCTATATAATTTATACTATAGTTTTTCTATACTGAGTAGAGCTTCTATTATTTCTATATTATCTTATATATAAAGGTTCTATAACTACTAAGTATCCTGTGGGGTATCCCTTAGTTCTATAGTTCTAATAGATTATAATATTAGGTTTCCTCTCTAAAGGTCTAATCTCTAGACTTATATAAGTAAATATTATTCCTAATATAGATATTAGTATTTATACTTCTCTAAATACTAATATAATAGTAGAATCTTCTCTTAGTTCTATGTTTTTTTCTACTGTATATTATTATTATTACACTCTATAAATTACTGAGTTTAGCTTTAAGGTTATATTTTATATTTATTATTATAGTTAGAAGTTTTATTATAAGATACTTTAGGAAATAGATATTTATAGTATTTATATACAGACTGGAAAACTATATAATACTTCCTAAAATACTATCTATAAATATATATAGTTCCTAATATTTTTATTATATAGGCTGATATATTTTTACCTAGTAGACTATTTATTAGATAAGGTTAGTTATTTAGATAATAAAAAAGAGGCTACTGAGGTAGTTTTATAAAAGAAAGTTAAAATATTATATAAATAGTCTGAGGTTTTAAGAAAAACTAAGGCTAAAATAGATAAGTTACTTATAAAGTTAGATTATATTTATAAGATAAAGAGAAATATATTTAAGTAGGGTTACTTAATATATAAGGAGGATCCTAAAGAGAATATTTTAATAGTAAATAAAAGTATAGTATTTTTAGAGATTTATTTAAATAATATTTTTAGAGTAATTAATTAGGATACTATATTTAGTAATTCTAATTTATTAAATTTTAATTTTAGTATTTCTAGTATAGTAATTAAGAATTCTTAAGTTTTAGAGAATAGTGTTTCTAGATATAGAAATATTTTATCTCTTTAAGGTTTTTTATCTAGTTGATATTTAGATTAAGGATATTAAATATAAACTGATCTATTAAGTTAGATTATAGATATTATAGTTTATTTATATATTTATTATTTCTAGTATTCTTAAAATTCTTTAAAGTATCTAATATTAGATACTAGTTCCTATATATTTTCTATATAGCTATATCCTTTCTATTTAATAAGATATTAAATTTCTATATTATTTTATTAATTAATATAGTTCATAATTTATTCTACTTTATATTCTTATTCTAAATTAACTTTAATATAATCTTTTATATAGGATCCTTTTAATACTAGTTTAAGAAGTAAAATATAAAAAACTGGATAATATTTTATAGTATCTAGTAGTAATATTTTATAATTAATATTTAAGATTTTATAAATAATTTTAAATAGTCTTAGTTTCTTAAAATCTAATTTATTACTTAGTTATTTAATCTTAATATTTTATCTAGTAAAGTAGATACTATCTCCCTCTTTAAAAATTAGTTCTCTAATTCTTAAAGTATTAGTATATTTATATATTTATTATTTAATAAATTCAAGTTCTTTTAGAAGTTTATCCTAGAGAGTATAAAGTTTTAAGATATCTACTATTACTTTTACTACTTATTCTCTATATTAAGATTCTTTATATATAGTAAGGTTAAATTTATAATTAAGGTAGAAAAGTAATTATTTAGTATTTTCTCCTATAATATCATTATAGGTAAGTTAGGTTATTAGTAGTAAAGTAACCTAATTATCTTATTAGTAGTTAATATAGTATCTAAGGTAGATTTTAAGAATCTAGTTAATATATTTAGTCTAACTATTAGTTTATAAGTAGAAAGTAATAAATAGGTAGTATTTTACTCTAAGTTACAAAATTAGAAATTTCTAAAACTTAGATATAAAAAATTTATCTCTATTAGATATAATTTCCTAAGGTAACTTATATTAGCTAATAATAATTCTAAGGAAGATATATATAAGGTTTTCTACTATATTTAATTCTTTATAGGGAATAAAGTAGGTGTATTTAGTAAGCTATTCTATTATAATAAGAATACTGTTATAGTGTATTCTAGTGAGTAGTTTTTATAATTTTAGTAGCTTAATAATTTGGTTACTTTTGCTCTGTACCTATGGTGGTATCTAAGCTCTTCACCCTATATATGGTTCTAACTGTAAAATTTACCTGGCAAGAGCATTCGTGCCAATGCTGGCTCACAACTGGTTTAAACGGTAATAAAATTACCTATTGTCGTGGACGTAGCTTAATAATAAAATCTAAGGAAATTAATTTTTAGAATTTTTAAAGTATTAGTAGAAGTTATAATTTACTATAAGGTTTATATTAGCTAGGCTTACTTTTAAGGTAAGTCCTATAATCTTTAATTATATTAATTATATTTTATCTTATAACTTTTTTGTTATAATATTGTTAAATCTTTTTAAATATCTTAGTAACTTCTAAATATCTATATACTAATATACTATAAATATTTCTAATTATCTTATATATTATTCTTCTAGTTATACTAATATTAATTTATCTAGTAATTAAGAGTAACTTCTATATAAATATAAAGTTTCTATCTATATTTATTTTTAGGATAATCTATATTTCTTTTAGTACTAAAATATTATAGTCTAGTTTTAAACTAAGTATATTAGCTTTTCTATTTTCTATTTCTTTATAGTAGATAATATAAAAGTTAAATTCTAAAAGAAATTCTAACTATCTAATCTGTTACTTATTAAGGTTCTTAGATATTATAAAGTATATAAAGTTCTTATAGTTAGTATAGATCTAAACTTTATATTTAGTTTCTAAAAGTTATAATCTCTATTCTTAAAATACTTTAATAATAGCTATAAATTCTTTATTATAGATTTAGCAGTTAAATTCTAGTTTACTAAGTTTATATAAATAGAAGGTATAAGGATATAATATTTCTTTTATATTTTATTATCCTAGTTATCCTCCTATAATATAGTCTGAGGTGTCAGTTTCAACTTTAAATAGCTTATTAGAATTTAGGATTATAAGAATAGATTCTAAGATAATCTAATTCTTAATATTCTAAAATACTTCTTCTTATCTATTAGTTTAATTAAATTGAGTATTTTGTTATATAAGTTTAGTAAGTAGGATTATTTTCTTTATATAGTTTTTGAGGAATCTTTAGTAAAAGTTAGTAAATCTAAGGAAAACTTAGATTTCCTTAATATTTATCAGCTTAAACTAATTCTTAACTATTTGGATTTTCTTAGTTAATATCTTAATTATATCTAGTGTAATAGTGAATTCTAAATATTCTATTTATTATATATAAAATTCGTTTTTTTCTAATTTAATAAGTAGTTTAGTTTACTGAAGTTTCTAAAGTATTTTATTTGGTTACTTTTACTCTATACTTATAGTGGTATCTAAACTCTTCACCCTATATATAGTTTTAACTGTACAATTTACCTAGTAACAGTATTCATACTAATACTAGCTTATAACTAGTTTAAATAGTAATAAAATTACTTATTATTATAGATAATTATACCTCTAGTTATAATATTTAATCCTATAGTAGAAGAAGACCTTATAGTAATAATCTATATAATAAAGGTTTTAATGAGGCTAGAGTTTAATATATATAGCTAAAAGTAACCACTAAGGTTGTAAGATTAAGAATCTTTATAAACCTCTTAAAGATAGAATAAAACAAAAAGCCTGCGAAAGCTAAATATTCTATAATCTATCACTCTTCTATATCTTCACAATAAAATCAAACTCCCCTCGAAATCTATATAGCCACCCGTAACCAGAGAAGTATAGAATAAGTGAAAAGATATCTAGCTATAATTACTATAGTTAAAACTATTAATTTATTAAACTAGACCTCACTAAAATTATTCTAAATATTATAATTAATAGGCAGCTTATAGATATTCAAAAGAAAATCATATAATTATCCTATAATCTACTATATTAAGCTAACTATTTTAGTAACTAATTATTAATTAGATAATATCCTAATATTAATATACTATAGTAATATTAGTTACTTAATACCTTACAGTATTATAGTAATATAATTACAGATGTTTTAAAAGCTATTTAGCTGCACCAGAAGTATCTATATCTATATAAATATTATTTATATATTAACTACACTTAATTGATATATTAAGATTATTTACTAATAAGAGCAGACTAAGTTCCACTATACTTATATAGAGCTTGTAAGTTAGCTTATATCAATAGTGGAGAATTTTTATATTAGAGGTATAAAGTTTCATCTTGGGGGTGGGTAGGGTATAGTAAGGACGTTAAGGTTGTAGATATTAAGGTTATAATAAGTATTCAAATAGAGTAACTATAGTTAGTAGTAATTGAATCTCTCGAGATATTTAAATTATATATAGCGTGAGGATATAAGGATATAAGGATGTGAGGGTGTAAGGTTAACGTAGAAGGAGTTATTAATTATTTATTATCAAAAAGGTTAATACAGGGTGGGTATACTAGCTACTACAGCTGTAAGAGGTTCAGGCTTAGATTAACTTAGGGCTAGCTGTAGCAGTTAGCGGGGGGGTGGGAGGACTGAAGTTACACTTCAGGGGGTAATATATCCACTAATAGTCGTAATAGAGAGCAAGCTATCAGCCCTTCCCCTAAAATATTTTATAAATATATTTCTTATATTCTTTAAGTATCTTTAAGTAGATAAAGATATTATTAAGATATACTATATAAAAATATCTAAGTATTTATATAGTATATAGTTAAATATAAATTAGAATATTATAGGTATATTAGTGAATCTGAAAAGTATTATAAGGTATTTGTAAAATCTTTTTCTTATTCTAAAAATAATCTTCTATTCTTTACTTTTTTTTAGTTAGATAAGATTATAAGCTTCTTTAAAATTAAGAGCTATAAACTAATTAGCTCTATAGAGTTAGTTTTATAGTTCTAATATAAATAGTAATAAATATTAGTTCTTAATAGTTATATTATTAAGTTATTAATAGTTAATATAAAGTTATAACTTACTGTTTTTCTTAGGTATTAATAGGATTAAATTTCCTACTAGTAATATTAAATATCTAATATAATCTTTCTTGAGGTATATATTGATATATTTATTAAGGGCTTCTATTTCTATTTAATTAAGTCTATAGATTTTGCTGAATCTAGGTTTCTTCCCCACTTTTAAAGGGATTTTATAATTATAGCTTATATGCTCTAGTAGTTTAATTTTAAGTTCTTCTGTAAAAAGTTATTCATAAATTTAGTATTTATTAGGGATAGTCTGAAGTTAATCTATCTTATTATTAACTCTTACTACTATTATAATATTTAATATCTAAACTACTATATTTTAAATTTTAAGGTAAATAATAAATTTTTATACTTTCAGAATTATATCTAATTTATATAGGATCTTATTATCTAGAGAGTCCTTAGGGACTAAATCTTTCTATTAGAGATAGTTAGTTTTCTAATCTATCTATAGGTTATTTTTTTATAACTATAGGATTCTTAAGATAATATCTTAATTATCTATCTCTATTATATTAAAAATATAGTCTTCCTTTTAGCTATAGTAGTTTAAAGGGAGGTATATAGTCTCTAAATTAATAATACTTCTACTATACTTAATATTTTCTCTTTTAATAGTATATAACTAATATAGTTTAGTTTTTATTATCTATAGAATCTGTTATTTATTTATTACTTATAGTAATATAAAGTTTCCTTAAGTATTCTAATTAATTAGAGTTTATATCTTATATCTATTTACTATAATATTAAGGTGAAAGTGTTTATTATTATATCTTACTATTACTAAGTATAAGGATTTTATCTAAAATATCTTTTTTTATCTCTTTTTAGTAGGTAAGTCTAGTTTTTCAACTACTTATAGTATTTCTATTCTAATATTATTCTGTCTTTATGATAGTAGGTTATAATCCTTCCTTCTTAAAGTATCTTACTGAATATTAATTTTCTATATTCTAATATTAGTAGTGTGGGTCTGTCTTTAGTGTTTTTTTCTTGTTTCTGAAGTTTGTTATATTAATAGTGTTATTTTCTTATTTCATTAATATAATAGATTATATAGTGATCTAATTTATAGTCTATCTATTTACTAATAATATTATTTATATATACTATAGGGTAGTTTTTACTGAGTGTGAATATTATAAAGTGGTTTTTATTAAAATACTGAAGTTCCTAAAATAGTAGATCTATATTAAGGTATATATTTAGAACTAGATTATTTTTAAATGATTATAGGAAAAATTATCTATTAAATTTATTACTAAAGCATAGTATATAATTATCTTATATATAATATATCTAAAGGATAGTTTAGTAAGCTAAGTAATTAATTTAAAGAAGTTTATAGTCTATATTATAGAGGATTATCTTAAGGTAGTTTAGAGTCTAGTTACTTAGAACTCTATAAAATATAATAAATTACTTATCTTAAGTTAGGTGAACTTTCTTAATTCTAAGTTACTTACTTTTATTACTATATAGTTACTATAAAATAGAGGATTCTAGGTTTTTAGTAATATTATCGTCTAGCTTAGTATTATTATTAATTAATTTAAATAGGTTACTTAAGTTAACATAGATTCTTAGGCTAACTTTAATATATCCTTACTGGTAGAGATTATTAAGTTATTCCTTAATTTTACGTTTTAGCTTATAGTGTTTAACTATAGTGAGGGCTTTTGTTAGTATTTTATTACTTACTTTAAGTAGTTATATAAAAGCTTAAATAAGAAGTAGGTTTCCTTTAATGTTAGTTCTCTACTGAATTTGATACTAGATTCTCTATAGAAGTTATCTATTAGATATTTAACTAATTCTATAGTGAAGTTCTCTCTCAGCTACCTATAGCTATAGGATTACTATTTTATTTTCTTACGTCCAGTTTTACTTTAAGATTAGTATAAAGTTTTCTTCTTTCTTAATATTAGCTATGAATTGTATCTTCTTAATATAGTATCCTAATTATCTAGAAAGATTCTTAGGATATTATTTTATATTATTTGTAGATCCTTAGTATATAATGTAACTATTATTAAAATAGGCTGTCTAAATTAGAGAAATATAGAATATTTCCTTCTTAGTAATATTAATTTATTAGATTTACTTAGATACTAGCTAAAATTATTATCTATATTACTAATACTTAGGTAAGTAGCAGTTTGTAGCTATATATTCTAGTTTATTATAATTATAGTATTTAAAGTCTTATTATTTATTATCTTTAGTGGTAGTTTTAGTAGTAAGGTTTAGAAATCTATTACAGTAGCTATAAGATATACTTATTTATAGAGTGAATTATTATCTAGTTTTCTAATTATTATATTAGTTTTAGTAGTTATATAATAGTCTTTAGTATTTATATCTACTATTAGATTATTAAGATTATTACTATTTACCTTTTTTATAGCAATATTTAAAATGTTAATTATTAATCTTAATAGTAAGTTCTATATATATAATCAAGTTATTAAGTTTATCTTATTTAATAAGTTTATCTTTAATATCTTTTTTTAATATTTAGTAGAATATAAAGATCTTAATATTATTAATATAATTAAGTTTAATATAGATATATCTAAACTTAGCTATATAGTATATAGCTATATCTTTCTATTTAAGAACTACTAAGTTTTATTTATATTATTATTACTTATCTAGTTTTTAGAATAGTAAGATTAGAGTGTTATTAAAATTATAATAGTCTATAAAAATAATCTAAGTTTCTAACTTAAGATTATTCTATTTATAAGTAAGGAAATTAGTAAGATAAAGTTTAAATTATATAAAAGCTCTTCACTTGAAGAATAAAATAGTATAAATAACTTATTTAGTTTTATTTTTGAAACTGAGATTATAAAACTGATAATAAGTTTAAATTTAAGTAATGAATTCCTTAAGTTATTTAAAAGTTCTATTAAAAATCTATAGTAAGTTAAGTTAAAGTTTCTTATATAACTTAACTAGAGTCTGGATAATTGTCGGTTACGCTATACTGTAGGGTATGCGGTAACCATACGCGCTGCCACATACGTAGCGGCATGCCCTCTAGAGCCCACTAGCCACAGGTGCCCAGCACCCGGCGCCAGCCGTAGCCGAGTAGCGTGGCAATTAGTAAGCAATTACCACACTGTAGATCTAGAGCCTTACATAACGCTACATACTATATAACGTAGGAATAATAATAACTAATAACTAGAACACTAGTTTATATCTATATAACGAGATTATATATAGTATATAATTATCCTAATAATTAAACTAATATTAATTAGTAGTTAACCTAACTATTATACTATTATACTATAGATTAGTAAAGCTTATTATACCAGAAGAAGTAATTACAAAACCTTATATCTGAAGTTTATATAAGGTGAAAGATTGTGAGATTTATTATTTAGATACTTTAGATTCTCTCTACTCTAGGATCTTACTAGAAGTTTCTAAACTATATACTAACTTCTTAAAGAGATTACTATAAAGAAGGTATTTTTAGGTAGTAAATATAATTACCTTAGTAAACCTCCTCTTTATAATAGTTAAGTTAAAATACTCTCTATAGTAATACTAAGAAGTTTAAATTTATATTCTTACTATTACTAACTAGAATATATTTAGCTAATATAATAATCCTCCTTAAGTAACACTAAATCTTTTTGGTATTAGAGACTTACAGTATTTCTAACTTTAACTTCTTAAGAAACCTATATAGCCTCTTAAAAACTCTTTCCTTATCTCTCTCTATATAAATCCAGTAAAATTAATAATCCTTCCTTACTTTATATTTCTCTAGCTTTTATAATAATATCTAAATTAACCCCTTTAGGTTAAATATCTACTTAAGGTATCTCTATACTAATAATAACCTTACCCTCTAGTATCTATATATTTATAAAGATCTCCCACTATATAGATCTAGAGTATTTTAGATAGATTTAAGAGATTAATTATAACTTTATTATAGTAAATAACGTTAGTAAGATTAATATATACCTTAGATACTAACTAGTTTTTTATATCTAACTGAAACTTTATAAATAAAAGCTTTTTAAACTTTTTAAAGTAATTTTATTAAATAGCCTAAGTTAACCTAATTACTTAGTAATACTAATATAATCTACTATTCTAGGAACTACCTAATAGTTTATAATATTAAAATTAAACTAAATAGTAACTATATTAATATAGTTTTATACTAAATTATTTAGTAAGATAAGTTTACTTTATAGACCTATCTAGAGATTAAGAATATTTACTACTACTTTCCTCTATTAAGATAGAATCTCTAGAAGTTTCTATAGTAGCTAGCTAATCTTACTATAGCTAAATAGTATATTCTATTACTTTTCTATAAGATCTAACCTAAAGCTAAAAACTTAATATAAATAATACTCCTGCTATTAGTAGTTAAACAAAAATACTTACTACTAACTTAGCTAACTTATATATCTATAGTCTAAAGTGAGAGACCTCTATTCTAACTTTTAGTCTTACTAGCTCTTTATTTCTCTATATTAGAACCTCTCTAATAGTAAGAAAACTACTAAAACTATAACTAGTAACCACTTAGGTAGTATGAATACCCCCTATAAGCTAATCCTACTATCCTTTTTAATAATATATCTACTAAATATATTGTAAACCTTATAAAACTATATAATAAAAATATAAAATATAGTAGAAACCTCTATTATATCCTTAAGTTAAAAATCTATATATTCTGCAATTATTACTTTAAGCTTAGTATCTTATAATATATATAGATAGAGCTTTTTTTAATTATATTTAAAAATAATATTCTTAAGTTTTATTTTAACTACTTAAGTATCTCAGACGTTAACCTTATATTCAACCAAATAGTCTAGTAAGTTAAGGTTTACTTTAAGAATAATAAGAATTAATAACTTTACCTCCCTAACTAGTAAAATACTATCTTTCAAAGTGTTATTACTACAAATCCTAATAAAAGTAAAAAGGAGACTCTTAAGCTCCTAATTTCAAAACTTATATATATCTAAAAAAAGTTTCCTACTAAAATCCAAATGAATAATATTCTTTACCTCTAGCTTATAAGTATATACTACAGTATACTAGAATACTAGTTAACTTTCTTTAGCCTTATAGTAACCTCCCAGAGTCTCTATAACTAGTTAAAATCTACTATAAGTAATACCTTATCAATCTAAAAAATATAATATATATAAGATAATAGAGATAACTACTAAAAAGTAGCTAGAGACTAATTTTAGACTAACTATATATATAGCTTACCTTAAAGTAACTCTTAAGACTATAGTTATACTTCCATATATCTGTAAGCTTACACTCTAAATAGCTATCACTCGCCTCTAATATCTATATATAGCTATACTAATTAAGAATACTATATATATAGTAAAACTAGTTACTAATCTATAAAACATACTTTTAAGGAGAGATATATCATTTTTAATAAATATAAGTTAACTACTAACCCTAAGATATACTTTATAATAGTATACTATATTTTCCTTATAAACTATAAAAATATTAATAATCTTAATAATAATAATCTTAAGGCTCCACTAGAAGTTAATACTAATAAATATATTATTATATAGTATTAAATAGATATTAACCTTAAGGAAGACTATTCTATAGGATCTACCCCAGAGATATTTTTTATATTATTTTATAGTAAGAGATTTATTATCCTTAATAGAGGTAAAATCACTAGAATCCTCTAAGATTAAGTAATAGTTTATATCCTTACTAAAAGTATTACTACTAGCAGTAAACTTACAGATAATATTATTACTTCTATATATACCTTCACACTTAGAAGCTACTACTTAAATACTATGTTTTAAAATATTCTATCTAACTTAAATACTATTAGCTTCTTAACTACTAAGTACTCCTAGTTTATTATATTAAAGTAGTTAGTTATCTCCTTTATTATTCTTGCGTCTCTATAAAGTAAACTAGTTATAATATATTTTAGAGAAGTTATCTTTATTATAATATTTAGAATAATTAATATATCTATACTACTTAGTATTATTATATTTTACATAGTCTCTTATAATATATCCTTCCTCCTTTATCTTATAGATATAGATTACCTTAATATTATATTTAATAATATTTATAATAAGCTTCACTAAAGTAAAAAAATTATATTTATTATTTTAAAATAGAAGTATCTATAGATACTTCTTAATCAAGAGAGAATAATTATCTCTATATACCTTATAGAGATAGAAATATAGAGACTCTACTACTACTTTAGATATTTAGCTATAGTGTATCTCTATAATATTCTCACTAAAGTAGAATATCCAGTTAAATAGTATACTCTTAAGGTTTTTAAGAGGTATTATTATTACTGCTAAATATATAGTATAGCTTCCTTATACTTCTAATTTACTATTTAGAGTAATATTAACTTTAACTTTAAGATTATTATTAATATTATCTATATTAATAACTATAATAT